>JAVSCE010011560.1:600000-786465 GCA_032199065.1 Smutsia gigantea
AGCACTTAGTATGTCCCACTAACCATGCTGCAAGAAACATACTTTCAGCTGTTAATCAGCTACTTTCTGTTTGGGACATAGCAATAAAATATAATACCATCAATGGAGAATATTCTAAGGCTATTTATTACTGAGAATTAGATTATACGGAAATATGTGATGTGAACTTTGAAATTAAGAATATGGTAAGAGCAGGTGGGGGCAAATTACATAGGGACAGAAAAGATGCAAGAAAGCTGGTAGAAGAAGGATAACAAGCAGATATGTTTTTCCCACAGTGAGAAGAGTAGAGCTGGTTTAGGGAGAATTTCAAATGCTGAACTGAAAAATCACATCACTGAAAATGAACTTAAACTCCTTAACACAAGCCTTAGAACTGTGGAACCCCTACCAGGGAGCTACTGCTGGAAATTGAGTTTGCTTCCACTTGATGGTGCTATTTTGTTATCCAAGATCTGCTACCTAAAATTAATTGATTGTATTTAGAAATAAACATCCCAAAGGTAATTGTGGTGTTTCACGAATAAAATAAATACTTATACTAATGTTTTGGCAAACTCTTGGAATACTTAAAACTATAAAAAATAATGTAACATAAGAAATACCAATTTAAGTATGAAAAGAGGAGATATAGAGATTTAATAAAATCTATGTGTTACATTTATATTCAATTGTTTCTGAAACAAAACTATGCCATATTTTATATTTTGTTACAAAAATTACCTTATCTTTTTCCCACTTTAAATCCAGAAATATCGATATTATGTTTCTTCTAGAAACAGTTTATATAACTGCTTTGGCTTGTAGCAAAGTGACTCCAGATTCATTCAACTTATCATCTTAAAGGACAATTTTTATTTCTATTGAAGTGTAATTGACATACAACATTATATTAATTCAGGTGTATAGCATAGTAAATCCATCTCTGTATATACTGTAAAATGATCACCTCAGTAAGTATAGTTACCACCCATCACCATACAAAATTACTGCTGTATTATTGATTATATTGCGATTGCTGTACATTGCATCACAATGACTTACTAATTTTATAACCGGAAGCTTGTATTCTTGATCCCCTTAATCCATTTCACCACCCCTCACCAACCTCCCTCCCCTCTGGCAATCATCAGTCTGTTCTCTGTATCTATGAATCTGTATATTGTTTTGTTTTGTTTGTTTTGCTTTTTAAATTCCACATATAAGTGACATCATGTATGATTTGTCTTTCTCAGACATTTCAATTAGCTTAATACCCTCAGGGTTCATCCATGTTGTCACAAAGGCAAGATTTCATTCTTTTTAATGGCTGAGTAATAATCCGTTGTATATATGTAGCACATCTTTTTCATCCATTGATCCATCTATGGATACTTCAGCTGTTTCCATATCCTGGTATTTTAAGTAATGCTTCAGTGAACACAGGAGTAGATATATATTTTGAGTTAGTGTTTTCTTTTTGTTGGGGTGGGTATCCAGAAGTGGAATTGTGAATTGTATGCTATTTTTATTTTCAGTTTTTTGAGCAACTTCCATATTGTTTCCCATAGTGGTTACACCAATTTACATTTCCAACAATAATACACAAAAGTTCCCTTTTCTCTACATCCTTGCCAACCCTTGCTTTTTGTCTTTTGATAATAGCCAGATGTAAAGTGGTATCTTATTGTGGTTTTGATTTACATTTCCCTGATGATTAGTAATGTTGATCTTTTCATTTATCTATTGGCCATCTGTATGTCTTTGGAAAATGTCTATTCAGATGCTCTTCCCATTTTCTAATCACATTATGTGCTTTTTTGCTATGTAGTTGTATTGAGTCCTTTATATATTTTGGATATTATCTCTTTATTGTCTATATGATTTGCAAATATCTCCTCCCATTCAGTAGACTGCCTGTTCATTTGGTTTCCTTTGCTGTGCAGAAGCTTTTTGGTTTGGTGTAATCCCATTTGTTTATTCTTGCTTTTGTTATCCTTGCCTGTGGAGCCAGATGCAAGAAAACACTGCTAAGACCAATGTCAGCTTACCACATACATTTTCTTCTGGAGTTTTATGGTTTCGGGTCTCACATTAAGATCTTTAATCCATTTTATGTTAATTGTGGAAATGCTGTAAATTAAACATCCAGTATCTTCTTTTGCATGTAGTTGTCCAGTTTTCCCAAAACCATTTGTCAAAGTGATGGTCCTTTCCTCATTGTATGTTCTTGCCTCCATAGTCATAAATTAATTGACCAGATATTCATGGGTTTATTTCTGGGCTTTCTATTCTGTTGCAGTGATCTATGTGTCTGTTTTCATGCCAACACCATGCTGTATTAATTACTATAGCTTTGTAGTATATTTGGAAATCTGGCAGTATGATACTTCCAACTTTGTTCTTCTTTCTCCAGATTGCTTTGGATATTCATGTCTTTTGTAGTTCCATACAAATTTTTAAATTATTAGTTCTAGCTCTGTGAAAAATACCATTGGAATTTACCATTGAATATACAGACTGCTTTGAGTGCTATGGGCATCTTGTAATATTAATTACTCTCATCCATGAGCACAGGGTATTTTTCCATTTATTTGTCTTCTTTAATATTTCATCAATGTCTTATAATTTTCATTGCACAAGTCTTTCACCTCCTTGGTTAAATTTATTTTTAGGTATTTTGTTCTTTTTGAGGCAGTTGTAAATGGGATTATTTTCTTGATTTCTTTTCTGATAGTTCATTATTACTGTATAGAAATGCAACAGATTTTTATACATTATTTTGTATCCTGTTATTTTAATGAATTCACTTATTAATTCTAACAGTTCTTTGGTGGAATCTTTAGGGTTTTCTATATATAGACATGTCATCTACACATAGTTTTACCTCTTTCTCTCTAAATCGGATGCCTTTTATTTATTTTTCTTGTTTAATTGCTGTAAGTAGAACTTCTAATTCTATATTGAATAAAAGTGGTGGGCATCCTTGTCTTGTTCCCAATCTTAGAGGCAAAGCTTTTAGGTTTCACTGTGGGTTTATCATATGTGACCTTTATTATGTTGAGGTATATTCCCTCTATCCCCACTTTGCTGACTTTTTAATCATAAATGGATGTTGAAGTTTGTCAAGTGCTTTTCCTGCATCTATTGATATGATCATAGGATTTTTAACACTGGTTTTGTTAATGTGGTACCTCACATTAATTTTTGGGTGCTGGGCCATCTTTGAATCCCTGGAATACATCCACTTGATCATGGTATATGGTCCTTTTCAATATTGGTGAATTTGGTTTGCTAATATATTGTGGAATATTTTTGCATATGTGTTCATCAACATTATTAACCTATAATTTTCTCTTTTTTTGTGTGGTGTTCTTGCCTTGTTTTGGTATCAGTGTAATTCTGGCCTCTTAAGATGAGTTTGGAAGTGTTCAAATTTTTTGAAGAGTTTGAGCATAGGTATTAAATTTTGTTTAAATGTTTGATAGAATTTACCAGTGAATCCATCTTGTCCTAGAATTTTGTTAGCTGGGAGGCTTTTGATTACTGAATAGTCTACTGATTATTTCTTCTTGATTTAGTCTTAGAAATTGCATGTTTCTAGATTGTTCCATTTCATCTAGGTTGTCCAGTTTGTTGGTATACAATTGTTGATGTTAGTCTGTTATAATCCTTTAAATTTCTGTGATATAGAAGTTGTAACTTCTCCTTTTAATTTCTGGTTGTACTTTGTTGAGCCCTTTCTTTTTCTCTTAGTGAATCTAGGAAAGATTTGTCAATTTTGTTTATCTTTCAAAAAAAAACAACTCTTTCACTGATCTTTTCTGTTGCCTTTTAGTCTCTGTTTCATTTATTTCCACTCTGATCTTTATTGTTCCCTTCTCTGTATTAACTTTGGGCTTTATTTGTTCTTTTCCTAGTTCCTTTAAATATACAGTTAGATTATTTATTTTATATTTTTCTTGTTTTTTGATATAGGCCTGTATTGCTATGAACTTCCTTTTTAGAAGTGTTTTTGCTGCATCCCATAGATTTTGATATGTTATCTTTCTGTTTTATTTGTCTCTAGGTATTTTTTTAAAATTCTCTTTTGATTCTTTCAATGACATAGTGGTTGTTCAGTATCATGTTCTTTAATCTCTACATATTTGTGACTTTTCCATTTTTTTTCTATTAATTGTTTTCTAATTTCATACCACTGTGGTCAGAAAAGGTGCTTAATATGATTTCAGTTTTATTGAATTTATTGAGGCCTGACATGTAAACTATGCTGGAGATTGTTCCATGTGCACCTGAGAAGAAGAATGTGTATTCTGCTTTTGGGTGGAATGTTCTGGATATATCTATTAAGTCCAACTGGTGTAACATGTCATTTGTGGCTGATGTTTTCTTACGGATTTTCTGTCTGGATGATCTATCCATGGATATAACTGGGATGATAAAGCCCCCTACTGTTATTCTGTTGCTGTTAATTTTACCCTTTAGATCTATTAATATTTGTTTTATATTTGGTGCTCTTCTGTGGACTACATACATATAAATGTTATATCTTCTTGCTGAATTAACTGCTTACCATTACAAAATGCCTTCTGTTATCTTTGATTACAGTTTTTGTTTTAAAATCTATATGTCTGATATGTCTATAGCTATACCAGCTTTCTTTCCATTTCTATTTGCATGGAATATCTTTTTCCATTCCATCCCTTCACTTTCAGTTCATGTGTCCTTACTTCTGAAGTAAGTCTTGTGTAGGCAGTGTGTACATGAGTCTTATTATTTTTAGCCATTTATGTGCTCTATGTCTTTTCATTGAAGAATGTAGTTTATTTGCATTTAAAGTAATTATAACTATGTGTTTAATGCCATTTTTTAAATTATTTTCTAGCTGCTTTTGCATTTCCTCTTGGTTCCTTGCTTATTCTTTCTTCCCGTGTGGTTTGATGACTTTTATGTTATGTTTAGATTCCTTTCTCATTTTCTTGTATATATTTACATTTTGCTTTGTTGTTACTGTGAAGGTCACATAAACACCCTGTGTATATAACAGTCTTCTTTGGTTGAAAGCAACTTAAATCCAAACACATTCCAAAAGTCTACATTTTTACTTCTTCTGTCACAGTTTGTTTTTGTTATCACATTTTACCCCTTTTTATTTTTGTACCTCTTTAATTATTGTAGTTTTGTTAATTTTACTACTTTTTAACCTTCATATTCTTTATAAATAATTTTTTCTCTACTTTTGTATATACTTACCTTTTCCAGCGAGGTTTTTACTTTCATATGTCTTCTCGTAGTTGATTAGGGCCTTTTCAGCTTAAAGAATTCCTTTTAACATTTCTTATAGGCCAGTTTAGTACTGATGAACTCCAACTTCTGTTTATCTGGGAAACTCTACCTTTCCTTCAATTCTGAATCATCTCACCAGGTAGAGTATTTTGGGTTGGAAGTTTTTTCCTTTTAACATTTTGAATATATCATGCTACTCCTTTATGGCCTGCAAAGTTTCTGATGAAAGATCTGCTGATAGTCATTTGGCACTTCCTTTGTATGTAACAAGTTGCTTTCCCCTTGTTTCTTTTAAGATTCTCTCTTTATCTTTAACTTTTGACATTTTACTTTTGTGTCTTGGTGTGGATTGCTTTGGGTTTATATTATTTGGAACTCCCTGGGATTCCTAGACTAGGCGGTCTGTTTTCTTCCCTAGGTTAAGAGAGTTTTCAGCCATTACTTTTCAAATAAGCTTTCTGCCCCAGTCTCTCTTCTCCTTCTGGGACCCCTATAATGCAAATGTTATTCTGCTTGATGTTGTGCTATAGGTCTCATAAGTTATCTTCAAATTTTTAAAAATAATCCTATCTTTTTGATGCTCTATCTAGCTAAGTCTGAATGCTTTGATTTCCTGTTTGCTGACTGTTTTTTGTTGCTTTATCCAGTCTGCTATTGAACCCCGCTAGTGTGTTTTTTCAGTTTAGTTATTGTTTTCTTCAGCCTTGTGACTTCTGTTTGGTACTTTCCTATATTTCCTATGTCTTTGTTGAATTCTCACTGTGTTCTTCTCCTGGGTTCAATAAGCATCTTTATAACCATTACTTGAATTCTTCTTAAGTAGATTACTTTTCTCTATATCATTAAGGTCTTTTTTCAAAATTTGTCTTGTTCTCTTGTTTGGAAGATATTTCACTATTTCCTCATTTTGCTTAACTCTCTGTGTCTGTTTCTATGTATTCAAGTAAAATAGTTACCTCTTTCAGACTTGAATGAGTGACCTTACGTAGGTGAGGAAACCTCTTTCTCCATTGTCCTAGTTCTTCATTGTCTCTTAAACTTTTGTGATTGTCTAAAAAGCCTGATTTATTATTGACATATTTTCATTGATAAGGATGTACCAAAATGTGTCAGTGTTCCAAGGAAAGGAATCTAATTTAGCACCTAGTTTCAGACTGATTGGAAGCTAAACTCTCAGGAAACAGCTTTTAAAGTATGCAAATACATATAGTCTTATGGGGCTACAGTTATAATCCCTGCTGGTCCCCAGATCAGATGATCTTGAAGTTTCCCTGGATGACAGGTGCAAAATCAGGCTCCAGAAGAATGTATAAACTCCTTTTTGAGAGGCCTTGCCAAGCTGCAGTGAAGCCAAGGAGGCACTCAAGGATGGTGTCTCCCATGCTTATCCCTGGGAGCACCTCTGGAGCCTCTAGATGTGTGGGAAACTCAAGCTTGTCCCTTGGGCTGACGTTCCAGGATAAATAAATAGGCCTTTTCATAGGAAAATTGGGGTTGTGTTTCAGTCTGCTGTCTGTGTGGTGCCCTATGGGTGGTGGCCTGCCAAAAACTGTCTCTCTCATTGTTATAGTCCCTTGGAGGTCAGCCCCCTTGGCCACCAGTGCCAGGCAGACAAGGGCATCCCCTGGGTGGTTTGCATCTACCTGCTGGCTTTAGCAGAAGAGCTGAAAAGAGAAGGTGGCAAGGCACACTTGCAGGCTTCAGAATAGCGGTGAAAAAAAATGCTTAACTGCACATGCCTGAAGGCTTCAATGCTGCTGGGGGAGAGTACCCTGTCTGTGTATGTGTGCTGACCCCCGTTTGGGGCAGAAGAGTGCTGTGACTAGTCATACTCACCTGGCCCAGCCAGGAAGTGGGGTATGATTAAACTGTCTGCAGCCTCCAGCCTCAGCAAGGCAGCAGGACAGTGCCATGACAGCCCCACCCTATCCCCATTCCAGCGAGGCAGCAGGAGGAGCTAGAATGGCGGGTAGAGGGTGCATAAATGGTATCCACTAGTGTCTCTGTCACTAGAGAGAGCCCCAGCTGTCCCCTGCCCCTCTAGCAGATGCTCACAGACCTGCAGATGAATATCCTTCACATACAGTCCAGGTGATTTTCAAATTCATTCTTTTGTGCTGGGTCCAGTATGAGTAAGACCACACATGAGCTCTCTAAAAGGAGAATCTCAATTTTCTGTAACACTCTGAGTCCCCTGAACATCAGCCCCATTGATTTTCTAAGGTAGATGTTTTGGGGAGCTGTTTCTCTGGTGCAGTATCCACGAGGTGAGATGTCTGACATGGGGCACCAGCCCCTTGTTCCTCCAGGAGAAGCGCTGGACTAGTAAGACCCTTCCCCACACTAGGGGTGGGGTTTTTGGTGAGACCATGTCTCTGCCTCCCCTTCCCATTTCAAAGTGGACTTTGTATCCTTTGTTGTGAAGAAGTAGTTCATCTAGTCTTCATCTCTTCTCAGAGGGAAATGATCAATGGGTAACTAGATTTGGTGAATCCATATGTAGAATGAGTTCAGGCTCTTCCTATGCTGCCATATGTGATCGCCTCCACCATATACCCTTAATTTTATTCTTATTTATATTTTTTACTTCAATTTGTCTTGTATTCAAAATCTGCATGTTCATATTTAAAAATTTGGAAAACGCAAAGGAGACTAAAGGTGCAGAAAAATCATAACCATTATTCATGATTTACTTTCCAAATATTTACCTAACACTGCCCAGCACTGGCAATCCAAAGTGATTCAGATGCCATAGCTGAGCTCAAGGCATCCACAGTCTAGCAAGGAGACAAACACACAAGCTGGAATTTTGGAGCAGACTATTATGGACACTAAAGGAGCACAAACAGCTGTGTAAGCTGGGCATAAGATAGGTTCTCAGTTTCCTGCATATAAACTGAATCTTAGAAGTTCTTTTCTTTTTCTTGCTTTCCTTAACTGGTTTATAGGAAGGAAGGAGTCAAATAACTGTTTCGACCAAATGCCAGATGAAAGGAAGTAGTTAGGGAGGAGATTGGAGACAAGGATTTTGGGTGTAAAAAGAAACAATTATGAAGGAGCTTAGATAACCACTTGTTAAGGGGTTGAGACAGAGGGACAGACCCTTCATTCTCCAAGACATAATCATTCTTTTTTTATGTGGTAGAAGGCAACTAGAAAATGATGGAGATAAATATTGAGTAGTGACTCTTTGAGAAGAGTCATGAAGATTTGCAGTAGTCATTGAAAGAAATATAAGAGTAAGTTGATCAAAAATTATTACAAAGAATTATCTTGTGAAGTTGAGGATTTAACTGAGATTTAAAATGATGAGTTTGCAGTGATCCTCATCATTATTTTTGCGTTTCAGTAGAAGCATTGTTTTAAAAAAGGTACACAGTTGGCATGTAAAATCCAGCAATCATTACTGTTATTGTGGTAGTACTAATCCATTTTTGAGATTTACCAAGTCAATACAAAAGTATGGAGAAACATGAAAGTGGAAAATTTACTTTCCTTAAATTAGAATGTGAGTGGAAAAGTTGACTGTCTACCTTATTTTTAACAACTCTAGAATTATATGAGTTATGATATACTCTTTTGGAGAATTTTATCCTTAATATAATTTTTTTTCACCACACCATCTCCCTAGAATATTTCTAATAAAAACATCTGTTATCCTCAACTCTGAATCTTCAAGGTCTATCTATCAAGTGTAAGCTGAAATCCTACTTCTGCAGGGAATAGCTTATGTTTTCACTTACTCTTTAAAATTCCATTTGAAACAAAATAACTCCCTCATGTAAAAATTGAGTGTCTTATTATACGTGTCAGTTTCAAGATAGAAGGTGTTATAGAAGTTAGTGAATACACTAAATTTCCTCAACTATCTGCAAACACATTTAGGACTGAATGCTACTGTCTCAAGCTTCATATTATCCATTAAAAACCTTATACACAGAAAGGGCTCCTAAGTCAATCAATACATTTAAAAAGAATTGTGAACTGATCAAATTTAACAATCAATTGTTTTCATTACTAAAAATTCTGGGGCTGATGGCAAGGGGATGAGTAGAAATTTGGGTTTTAAGACAGGAGTTCAAACTAGAGAAAGGTATGGAGTGTACTGTGAAATGCTGTATCAATTTCCAACCATTGTCATAGTGAAAATTGTAGCTGTCAATTTAGTGTATTTTTTTTTAAGTTTTGAGAGAGGATTAATTACAGTAGTGTATAGGAACTACAAACTCTAAAAATGTTTATTAGTTCATTGCATTTAAAAATTCAGAATATCAGTGAACTCAAGGATAAGTTAAAAATCTATCCTAGCCTATTATAAGCTTTCTCTTGGCACTGAATTTGTTTATGCAATATCAGATTGAACTGTATTTTTTTAAAATTCTGTTCACATCTCTAGGAATAATCTGTAATTTCAGACAAAACCTGATTCATTCATTTTCAGTTGACTGATTCTTTCCTTGTTAGCTTCACTGTAATGAGGCTGTACTTTATATTAACTCTAAACATTTGGTTCAACAAATGCTCTTTAATTTCCCAATGAGGAAGGACTATAGGAAATTTCAAATAGCTTTATCAGAAAATAATAATAATAATTTAAAAGTGTGTTCAACCAGAGCTTGTTCTAAAAAAAACTTAAGCATTGAGTTTCATATACAGGTATACCTCAGAAATATTGCAGATTTGGTTCCAGTAATTAAAAAATACTTTATTGCTATGGAGAAGCTAAGAATAATTAAGGTTTCAGTGAGTTATAACCTTTTTACTAGTGGCAGGTCTTGCCTTAATGTTAATAGCTGTTGACCAATCAGGATGGTGGTTGCTGAAGGTCGGGGTTACTGTGAATTCCTTAAAATAAGGCTACAGTGCAGTTTGCGACATTGATTGACTCTTCCTTTCATGAACAATTTCTCTGTAGCATGGGACACTGTTCAATAGCATTTTACCCACGGTAGAAGTTCTTTCAAAAGGGGAGTCACTCCTCACAAACCCTGCCACTGCTTTACCAACTAAGTTTCTGTAATGTTCTGAATCCCTTCTTATCATTTCCACAATCTTCACCATGAATAGTTTCCATCACGAGAAACCACTTTCTTTACTTATCCATAAGAAGCACATCCTTATCCATTCATGTTTTGTTATAAGAATGCAGCAATTCAGTCACATTTTCAGGTTCTATTTCCAATTCTAATTCTCTTGCTATTTTCACATTTGTAGTTACTTCCTCCACTGAAGTCCTGAATCCCCAAAGTCATCTTTGAGGGTTGGAATCAACTTCTTCCAAAATCTTGTTGAGGTTGATATTTTGTCCTCTTCCCATGAATCATGAATGTTCTTAATGGCACCTGGAATGGTAAATCCTTTTCAAAAGGTTTTCAATTTGCTCAGATACCTCAAAGGAATTACTTTCTATAGAAGTAATAGCCTTCCTAAAATATATTTCTTAAATAAGAAATACATAAGACTTCAAAGTCAAAATGACTTCTTGATCCATGGTCTGCAGAACGGATGTTGTATTAACAGTCACGAGAACAACATTAATCTCATTGTGGGACCAGGGGCACTGTCAGGGAGCAGGAATCTTTTGAAAGGAATCTTTTTTCTGAGCAGTTAGTCTCAACAATGGGCTTAAAATATTCAGCAAACCGTGTTATAAACAGGTGTTCTGTCATCCAAGCTTTGTTCCATTTACAGAGCAAAGATAGAATAGATTTTAGCATCATTCTTAAGTGCCCTAGGATTTCCAGAATGGTAAATGAACACTGGCTTCAATTTAAAGTCTCACCAGATGCATAACAAGCTCCTAACAAGAGTGTCAACCAGTCCTTTGAAACTTTGAAGCTAAGTATTGACTTCTCCTCTCTGCCTATGAAAGTCCTAAATGGCATCTTCTTCCAATATAGGACTATTTTGTCTATATTGAAAACCTGTTGTTAAGTGTAACCACCTTCATTAATGATCTTAGCTAGACCTTCTGGGTAACTTGCTGTGGCTTCTTCATCAGCACAGCCTGCTTCACCTGCACTTTTACATTATAGAGATGGCTTCATTCCTTCAGCCTCATGAACCAAGCTCTGCTAGCCTCAAACTTTTCTTCTGCAGCTTCCTCACCTCTCTCAGCCTTTACAGAATGGAAAAGAATTAAGGCCTTGCTCTGGATTCAACTTTGGTTGAAGGGAATGTTATGTCTGGTTTGGTCTATTTGGACCAATAAACTTTCTTCATATCAATCATAAGGCTGTTTTACTTTCCTATTATTAGTCTGTTTAATGGAGTAGCAGTTTTAAATTTCCTTTAAGAACTTTTCCTTTGCATTCATCATTTGGCTACCTGGCACAAGAGATCTAGCTTTTGGCTTATTTCAGCTTCCCACATACCTTCCTCACTAAGCTTAATCAGCCCTAGCTTTTGATTTAAAGTGAAAGACATGTGACTCTTTCACTTGAACACTTAGAAAACATTGTACACTTATCTACTGACCTACTTTCAATATTGTTGGGTCTCAGGGAGTAGAAAAGCAAAGGAGAGGTAGATAGGGGAATGGCTGGTGGGTGGAGTGGTGAGAACACACAAAACATTTATCAATTAAGTTTGCCATTTCATATGTGTGCAGTTCATGGCCCCCCAAAGGAATTACATCAAAGTAGTAACATCAGACATTACTGATCACTGCTCACCATCAGAAATATAATAATAAAATGTTTGAAATACTGTGCAAATTTAACAAAATGTAACATGGAGACATGAAGTGGGTAGTTGTTGTTGGAAAAATCACACCAATAGATTTGCTCAGTGCAGGGTTGCCACAAACCTTCAATTTGTCAAAAACACAGTATCTGCAAAGCATAATAAGGTGAGGCACAATAAAACGAGGTGTGCCTGGAGAGTATTAGGATATATTTTTTTCAGTATTATCTCTGGATTGTAATTTTACCCTTGGTAACTTTGAATCTCTTATCTATGTGTTTCTGCCTGATTTCCACAACTGGAGCCAATACTTCCAACCTGTCAGTCACATACGTCAGATTGGAGTAAGCAAACTGTGGAAAACAACAGGGATATTTCAAATAATCACCATGGCAGATAGGGAGAATTGTTTGGGTAAATTGGCATAGCATTCACCCGTTCTGTTTATATTATTTGCCTGCTGATTTTGTTACTGTATTTCTTATTGTTTAATATACAGCAACAAGCCAGGCACCTGCAGAGATACTCAAAATCAAGCAGGCCTCCAACTACAGAAAAGCAATTTGTTTGCATTTTCTTAATTCAAACAAAAATTTATTTTCTCTAGTTTTTTCAAAGTGTATGGCACAGCATGCTCAATCTCTACAACATTTCATCCAAACAATATTGCAGCAGCAAGGCTGGTTTTTCAAGCAAGATTGTATTGAGAAGAAAAATTCCTTTCATTGGCAAGGGCCTGCAAAACACAGGCATTTCCCAGGCCACCCAGGTGGGTCTGGCTTTACTCTGCGGAGGAACAGCAGCATAACCTAGTGGTAAGACCCCCAGCCAAGGGTCCAAAGATTAAAGTTCTTAAATCTAATCTTGAGACTGCTAATCATTCGTTCAGGCTGCCGCTCTAGTACAGGGTAAAACAGCTAACTGATGAAACCAATTCACTGAGAGAAAATGACAAATGTTGTTTTTTGCCATTAGGAATTTTGTACATCTAATAATTAAAAAAAAACATAATCTGCTCTAGATAATCAAGTGAAGTTATATATGTAGTCATATTCCAAATATTTGCATCTAATCTCAAAAATAAAGTAAAAGATCACATCTACAATATGAAGCTTAAAACTGGATAAAAGGTGTGTACAGACTTAAATTTTATTTGTCACAGTAGCTCAGGCAATATATGTCACTTTTGATACTTTTATTTATTTACAAACATTGTGTGTGTGTGTGTGTGTGTGTGTGTAATTATTTTGTGTAATCATAGGTCACATACATACATTTTCTTGAATTTAAAACTTCTAATTTATTTTGTTATGGTGTTACCCAGGATTATATATGTCCCTTGCAGACATTACAATTCTTGGTAAATAATTTAATTTTATGAAACTTATTAGAGATTTCTTCATATAAACTATCACAAAATATTAACCTGCATTAGGTAGTGCAGGAAATATTTAAGACAAATGAGGGGAAGAAATATCCTTCTAAAATTGTTTTTCACCAGGAAATGTATTCAGAAAGTTCATCTTCTCTTGCATGTCATTAACATTATTTAAAAATGCATGACTAAAAATATAAGGACATTTGAGATTGAATGAAATATTGTTGCAGTTCCAAATCTCAAATCCTATCTATCTATATATATAGACAGAGAGGGGGAAAAAAGCAGCATTAACAATCATAAATATTCTGTATTTAATCTATGAATCCAATTGAGATGTATTGGATATCTCATTTCTGGATGAAAAATTTAGAAGCAAAGCATGCTACAATACCAGCTAACAAAAACAGCATGAATAGAAAAGGTACCTTTAAATTTACAGCAATCATCCCTGCAATTTCTATGCCTTTCTGTCTGTATCTTTAGTCAGTGGTTCATAATTTCACTGGGATTAATTTGCCAGCATTCTGAAGACACTTATCTTATTTTCTGGAATTCAGAAAGGGATCAACCTCCACACAATCTATTTCACTTATCTTTCAGAACAGCAGTCCATGATGAAAGGAGATTCACATTGAATGAATATATTTGTCATTGTCCATGGTGCCTAGATTATATGAATATAAACCAGATGATTTTTTTTTCTGAACACAATGGGACATACTTATGCATAAATAAATCCTATTTAATAACTATCCTTCTTCCTAATTCCCATTTTTAGTCACAATTGATGTCCTCACCTTGATCATAAGTTATTTGCCCTATAAGAAGAGTATTTTCTTAATTATGAAAGAAAAACTGGTGCTTTTTTATAATAAGCCATTGAGTCATCTATTTGGATTCACTTATTTTTGAATCCAGATTAAAATTATAAACTGCCTTGCTAACTCAGAATCTATTTATGTCAGAATTAGTGTTATTTTTCATATATATATTTATCTATATGTATACACAGATATGCACACACACACACATACACACTTGCACACACAGACACATACATACATATAATTTAAATGGTAGAAAGCTAGAGGTATAATAAATATTTCTAAATATTTCTATCTTTCGTTTTGTATAAATGAACCTAGTTTCATTGGGTTTTCTTCATTTTCTAGAAGAAGACAAAGTAAGAGATGAGCAGACTCAATAAAACATAAATCAAAGAGTTAAATTTGGGAAATCTTGATAGATGCAACTTCTCCAATCCTGACAATATAGGGGACACATTTCACTTTTAAACTTTTTTCCATTAGTTTGTTGACAGGAGTACACTAGTTTGGCTTTAATGAGATTCTGGTGTAAAAACTCCAGGGCTAAATAAAAGAAACAAATCAAAAGGACCAAATGATTGCCATTTAATGTGGAAGAATGAAAGTGCAAACGATCATTGTATGATATCTGGCTGTGCTAGTCACTGCAGAATGACAGGTAGAACAATTCAAAGTTACGGATCTAAGGACGGAATAAAAGCTTATATGCTTGAAGTGCTCAGAAGATGAAGAAATAAAACAGACTCTGAGATAAGACATGGTTAAACCTTTTAAATTCCATGCCCGATTGTCAGTATCATTTGAATGGTTTTGTACATATTATGTTTTTCTGAGATCATGTGATTGAAGGAATAAATTTCAGAGCCTATCTCATGCTTTAAGTGCAGAGGTTTTTTAAAGCTAAATAAGAATATCACATATAACGTGCTTGCATGATCAAAAATGTATGTTACTGGATTGCTAGTCTTGCATTGTAAGAACTCACATTTGAGCTTACATTAGTAGGTAAACTTATGCCATCTGAGTTCTGCTTTGATTTGAAAGAAATCTAACTATTTTCACACTTAAAAATAGTTTTAATTTCATAATTTCCTTTTCCTTATTTATTTTAGAAAGTAAAGAAAGTCACCAATTCTTTCTTTCAATTTGACTTTTTATCAGTGAAATAACCCATTCCAGTTACTGCTGGAAACAATAATCTGTAACTGCTGCCTTCAGTCCTAATTTGGCCTGTCCTTACATTTTCATCTCAATCTAATTTAAACCTATTTGAGCAAATAAAATGATATTTACCTCATCCTCTGTTACAAGCTTTCAAGATTACAGGTTTCAGGAAAAATCAATACAAAATATCATCTTAGCAGCAGGTTTGTGCTCGGTAAGAATGCTAACTCTTCTTTCCAGTATCTCTGACTCTCAGCTATCCTGGATTGAAAGCAGAACTCAAAGCATTAGAAGAGAAAAATAAGAAAAACAAAGCAAAACAAAACGCAACCCTTCAGTGGTACGCTTGGTGCCAGTCTAGTAGCCACTTCCCGTTTACAAGCCAAGGTGGAGCGTTTGGTCAAACCCCCAACCTTTAACTCGTGTTTCTGAGTGGCACATCTCACAGAGCTCATGAAAAGGAGGTTCTTGACCTCACAGATAATTTTTTTCAGACTCAAATACCATCTTCATTTATTATTTATTTGCTTCAAGCAGTTGGGACTTGAGGTATCATCATACCTGACTGGTTGATTTAAGGAAGTGGCTACCTCTCTGTGGGGGAATCTCATGAGAATAAAATCCTATTACTTTCCAAAAAGATTACTTCATTTACTTCCCAAAATAAGCTTTTGATGAAAACATTAGAATGTTGAGTTTGTCAACAACCAAGAATTCTCAGAAGTATTGCCCTTTTTTTGATGTTTCAAATGGAAGCTTATTTTGCTTTTTTTTTTTCCCTTGTTTGGTTTGTGCCCTTTTTAAACTTAGGACTTTGTGAGCACAAATAAGTCAGTTCTGGTAAGCAGACTTGTGGGAATCTTGTGTTGTGGCCTATGTTATTTAGTGGTCTAAAAGATAGAACTAATTCCATGTTTTCAAACTCCTGGTGGAATTTTGCTCTTCCTCTTCTCATTCCTATCTATCAACTTCCATCAGATTTTGAGTAGGCTCTGTTTTGAAGATTCTGTGGAGGTAGATTACATTGTCTCTATAGGGTATTAAGACTCATGATTAGAATACTTCTTTTTTTAAAACAAGCTATAGACAAAAATTGTTGAAAATGGCATCAACCATTTTCCCCATACCTTACTCTAATAAGGAAAGTGGGGAAAAAATGTCTGGTAAATATTTTTTTTCCCCTAAACACTACAGCAAAATGGTAAATCCTATAGAATTCTCAGTAAATTTTTGAATGGGAATGTGTGCTATTTCCTCCATGATTAATTGGTATTTCTTTTAAGAATATCATATTGTACACAATTAAATAAACTACATCTTAAGGAAAACTAATAGCAAGGATATTGTTCATTTTCATAATACTAATTCCACTATAAAAATATTATTATATAACTGCTTCTAATTCAACAATATCTAATATTAGAAGGCACATATTTTCAATATACTGCTTCTTAAGAGTTGTATGATTTAAGGCTTCCAAATGGTGTAACTATATAGGGTCATTAGAGGATATGACTCTCTTATTCAATTGCCATTGTTATATTTTCATAAAAATAGATGAAACACCATTTCTTGGTAACATATTCTTTGGTATTTAGGAAAACATGTTTGTTCAGTGATTACTTCAGGTTCAAGAATTTCCAGATTTGTTAGGCAGTAAGTTTCAGGAGTATTCAGTACAACGAAATAATATAGTAAAGCAAAATAATTTTGATCATCCTTTGTTTCTTGCCATAATGCAATTTTACATCTGCATGTTTGACCTAATTTTTGGATAAATACGTGAAAGCATTTTCAAAATTCTTCAATGTTAATTCCTATTTCACCACTGAATAATATCTCAAAATGCTAATAATGTAAAGTTATATACAAAATATTGGATAGATATAGTATACCCATTCTGATAATCCTAAAATGAAAACATGGACATTTAAAAAATTCCATAAGACAGAGAAAACAGAGGGTTTTTCATTTGTTGTCCACAGTTATATCAATCATCATAAAAACCTTAAAGCAATATCAAGCAGAATAGAAAATATATTTACATTTATATAGGTATTTATTATGCTTTTATTTATTATATTTATATATATTTTATATTTATACATATATGTACTTACATTTTCTATTCTATTGGGTGTACACACATACACACACAATCTCTTATCTAAATGCTAAAAGTCTTAAATTAGTACAAAAAAACTCAGAATTATAATTTATGTGTTTTTTTTACTGAAACCTTGATTTTCATGACAAATTTCATGTATGCATTATTTTAAACAATTAGTTAATAAAAATGGTTAAGTCACAGGAAGTTTTTCTTTTGGTAAAACATTATGGCTGCAAGAAAAACAAAATAATTTTTTATCAAACACTATAATGTGAAAACCACTAAGTCAGCATTATTTTAAAGGCCATCATTTATGAAGTTAGTTGATCACCAAATCACTTAGGCATAAAAAAGTAGCTTTATATATTTTTAAAAATTACTATTTGAACAACACTTTGGTTCTTCTGCTTTTACTCTGTGCCATAGTTTTGGTGGTATTGTTACAGACCAGATTCAACAACTGTGGAAAGCAGATAAGAATCTATTTCCTAGTTTAAATACTGTAAAGATAATGTCTTCATATACATAAATAGTGAGCTATAATTAATTCCAGAGTTATTCCATTCTTTCTGAGATCATGGAGTGAACTAATTTAGGAACTTTGGAGTCATTCTTATTAAATTATTTAGTAAAAAGGGAAATGCAAGAACTCAATGAAAGAATTTCTCCTAAATTTCAAATAATTGGTGACAACATTCCATAATAGTATAAGAAATTACATAGGAGCATATTTAACAGATTTAACATTTACATTCTTACAGGAGCATATTTAACAAATTCAACATGAATTTAATAGTCTAATTTAAAAAAGAGAAATCGTTTTCTTTCATGTGCTTTGATGAAATGTACATAGATAATACATATGCATTTTTACACATACACATTAACACATGTATATAGATACCTTGCACATGATGAAAATTCAATGGAATGTGTTCTGTGCTTGGCCACTGCAGTGTGTGATTTCTCCAGCATTTGGTGATTACATGAGTACCACACATTATTAATAGACACTGACACTGAAAGTTAAGTAGTAGCTAGTCACATAATAATATCCATTTTTGGACCATTGTAAATTAAATCTTAGAATTTTTGTTGTGGGGAATTGTAAACACCTGACAGCTACTTTGAATTTAATTTTTCTCCATAACAGATTTCTAAGCACTGAATGCATTTCTGAATACTGATTTGCTTAGTTAGAGAAAACATTCTTTTTAAAGATTTTTCTTTTATTAAGCATTAACCCCAATAACAGTTTTAGGACTACTTTTTTCAAAATTATTATTATGGCTTTTCATATCTAGCTAAATAAACAGTAATTTCTTAATATCCACTCAATATGTGTGTCATTGGAGTTATTTTTTAGCCTTATAATAATAAAACTGTTGAAAAACTAATGTGAAGAACAAATCAATCTAGAACTGTTTTCAGAATTAACTTTTAAAATCTATTTTATAAAAATCCATGGTTAATATGTTTTTAAAACAGATCCTCATTTCTATGTAGTTGCCGAGAAAAAGTTTCAAGTACCAAATACTTTTCTTGCACTTGGAAACATTACTCTGCTTTTTTCAATAGGGAAAATACTTTCAGAAGGTATTAATTAGAATTTTTGCCTAAAGTAAATGGCTTTAAAGAAGATTGTGAAATGGAGAGGAGATGAGGTGATATGCAAAATGCTTATATGAGTATTGTGAATCCGTATTTTGAGTATTTTGAGAGAAACTCAAATAGTAAATGTGTAAGTAGAATATCACTGCATTTGAGATTTGTACAAATGTGATTTAAAAATAAGAATATTGAGGAGTTAAAGAAAATCTGAATTCCATGATAATAGAACCAGTCAGATGGTGGAAATTTTACATTAATTTAACTTCTATTCATATTTAACATTATTAGATTATGAACAAAATTAATTAAGTGAATTTCATCAATAGAGCAAAAGGCTTGTTCAAATACTGGTCCCTATTGTTGAGTTCTTTGCATAGTGAGGGTCAGGTGCCCTCAGTTCACCTTGGCCGCCACTAGATGGCACTCTGGTACTCATGGGAGTATAAATGAGCCACCTGCTTTTCTTGGCTTGGGGATTCGGAAATATCAATCACCCCCATAAACGATTTTTTTTGGCAAAATATATCCATAGAAATAGCTAATGGCTTCAAGTCCTGTTGAATATTTTCTTCAAAGTTCTTTACAGTTTTCCTTGATGTTACTTACTGAACACACTCTTATCTTGGTACTTAGCTTTGTATTAGAGGTAAATTCTGGCTATATTCTTAAGTAGATCCCACTCTGTTTAAAATCTCTCAAAGAAGCTATGGCTTCTTCCAAACTTGTGGCACAATAGTTAGTTCTTAATAATATCAACCAAAAATTATCCATAGCAAATTTTTAGAGATAATCCTAAATATATGCATGCTCAAATCTAAAAGAAGCATTTATTTTCTAGCCCATTCTTAAAATACTTTCTACAATACTCAGCAAAATAGTCCTGACTGTAAATAATCTATTGTTTCTTCATTTTATTACTATGAGCATCTGTCTCTCTGGATTTCATGATTCCAAACTCTGTTGAAAAATAAACTTTGTCTTAATAATCTATGGTATCAAGATAACAGTACTTTTTAATTAATTAAATAGAAATTTAAATTTTCACTGTTATACTAATTAAAGGGATAGTATTAAAAGAATCGTGACCCTTTGGCCCTTCACCAAATCTTTTACAAATTCAATTGTGTAAGTCAAAATACGGTACCTCTGTTGCCTCCTAAGACCCATGACATCTCTATCTCTCAGGATAAATGGACGTGGATCAGCCTGGTGTGTGTGACTGGTGTTGTGTGTGGCTTTTTATATCAGGGACCCACCTTCTAAGTGTGGAAAGAATAATTTATTTAACACAATATGGTTAAAGTAAGGAAATCTAGCAAAGCTAAGATACAAAGTGTTTTATGTTGTTTGAAAAATAATCCACTTGATAATAAGAACCTCTCTGTTTCTCAAAAACAAAATATAGGTGATAACAGAAAAAAACATTTAGCACAGTAATAATTGTCACAAGAAAATTATATAGACTGTGCATGCTAAAGAGGTCTAAATGTTTAGTTCGAATATACTTTTAGAAGTCTATGCATAACAGCAAAGAATATTCCAAGAAATAATTTCAATTGGAAAAAAAATTGACAACTTTGTTATTTAGCAAATTATTTATATCACACTTATGCTTTCGTAATGCACAAAGTACTTCAAGAGTATTTCATATAAAGCTATGATCACAAAGTGAGCAATTTGGCTGCATTTTTAATTCTTGAGATGGTAGGACAGGACTTTTCTTTGGGGTTGGGATATTTCCATATCTATACATTGTCTGTATATTTACTGCATTAGTGAAAACTGTTTGTCCCTAAAGCTAAGCTTTAAGTGTGCCTTTCTCTCTACCTTATCTTAGCAATAATCACTTCTTTAATTTTCATCCAGGTGAAGCATCCTGTGAATTGTAGATTCTATTTTGATTTTGCTTTTGACTTAGGGTTCTTTTGTTTCTTTTCAATAAAGAAGATTCTGAGAGTAACTCTCTCTAGTACTCTATAGCTAAAGCACATCTAAATGAAAGGATGGAAAACAAATCACTAAGACCTTAGTGGGAAATTTCATAAGAATGATAGACATGAAAGAATTAAAGGTAACAGATGTTTCAACCCTGGCAATATAAAGCCCAGATGTTTGGTACACTGACACAGTGGTAACTGGGAAAGTGCGAGCCATATTTTCCTTTTTCCAAGAATCATCAGCTGACCCTGTTTAAAAAAAAATCTTTTTAAATAAGAAGGGCTGGTCAGAGAAAAACAGAAATGAGAAAAGAAAAACTAACAGAACAACAAACTAATTCACTCTCCATCATGGTTTTCAACAATTTCAAGAATTCCACAGAGAAAATGGATGCCCAGAAAGAGGGAATAAATATTTTTAAAAAAAAATCAAACACTAATGAAATTGAAATAATTTGAAAGAAATATTTTATTTTTTCTGCAGTTATTTTAGACACATATTGGGATGAGGCTAGCCAGTTAATTGTTATGTGTAACTTGGTCATTTTTGTACACGTAAACTGGAGAAAATAAATTTTGAAAATCATTTAAAAATACGGTATATTGCTCAGTAGTGAAATAATAAAAGCCTTAGTCAGTGAGCATATGAATTCACATTAATAAGGTACTTTATAAGGCAAAATTTCTGGTTGTTTTATCATATTTTCAACTGATGTAAAATGAATTGAATTTTATAAACGGCTTTAAAATATTTAGAGTATTTCACTAAATCTTCCAGAAATTTTGTATTTATGCAATTTTTATGTTATTTGCTGTGGAACTGTGGATATAAAAAAAATACAAGAGCATTTTAGATTCCTCATCCCACTCTTTGCTTAGAAAGTCATTTTTTAACAAAATAATTTTCAGGAGATCATTGAATATATTTCATATGTGACCCTTGATTTTTAAATAACTATGTTACATGTTTAAGAAAGAAAGAAAAGAAAGAACTGTACAATATTGTGGGCACTAAAAAGTATATACTTATTTAAATAGAGTCAATATCGTGTTCTGAAACAGAATTTATTTTCTTTATCAGAGGAAAATTAAGTTTTTCCTTTAATAGACTGCATCCCAAGATGATTTCAAAGTATTTTCACTTGGAAAAGCTAGCTGCTATTACATATGAATTTTCAAAGCTTGTCAAAGCTTTGGAAGGAATGATGAAAATTACTATTACACGACCTTCAGGTTCTCTTTGTTTTATAAAGGGCTAAGATAGTATTTTTGTCATTTTTCTTTCATCTCCTGTCTTTCATCATAAATATCAAAGCATGCAATTATGCCTTGCATAGCCTACCATATTCTGCCTGCTTGTCTATCCATCTTGATGTGTTTTCTTTTTCACAAGACTTTTATTTTGTTTATTGAAACTCTGAAAACAATCTCATAGTTTGTTGAAAAAATAAATTATGAAAACAGTGCATATTAGACTGGCAAAATATCATTAAAACAATAATGATGTTTTTATCAAAGGCAACATCAGACACAGAGATTTCTTCAGTAGCCTGAAGGTCACATGTACCATACTCATAATAGAATGATTTGACCTACAGGTGGGATTTTTGTTAGTAATATTTATTATGAGAATTAGACTTGTCTAGCCCCATGCAGTCTTGAATTTTCCTACTTCTGTTTTACTTCTCATATAAATGCTCCTTTTAAATGAATCTTATTATTCTATCTCAATACATATTCTAGATATTTTACCCTGATCTGTGGCTCCCAAATGTTTATTATTAAATTTATCTTAAGTTACAACTATCCAAAACAGGTCAGTGTGACAAATTAGCAATAATTTTCTATTTAATTTAGAAGCCATAAATTAAAACAGCAAAGGCAAGAAACAAAATAATAGTTTTGTTTGCAGTTTATCCTCTAAGCACTGGATTAAAAACCTGAAAAGTCATAAACCAGATGAAGATATATATTGGAATCTATTTCTACATTTGTTTCCGTAAATATATCATATGTTACATTTATAAAAAGATAAATTGTCCCTCATTATAAGAATCATCCTTAAGCCCTGACCATTCACCTAAAGGAGGAATAAGAGTGTAGGTGGGCTCTGGAACCAGGCAACTATGAATTGAAATCCTTGTTTCTTTTCTAATAGATTAACATCTTATGCCAAGTTTTTTCACCTATGGAGTCAATAATAGTGGCAGCCTTATAAAGACATCGTAAAGATTAAATGAGAAAGTGCATGTGAAGAATTTGGCCCAGGGCAAGGCAAATAATTCATTATTACTATTGTGCTATTATTGTGTTGATCTTAGCAGTTTGTCATTCAGTTCATGTATGTGAGGACGTACTATGCGTAAGGGTGTCCAACAGGAGCGTTTCATGAAGACGGTTGACTGCCCCTGCCTCGGTGAGAAGCGGGCTTTAGGACTCCGCCCTGAGACCAGAGATGAGGCTACGGCTTCCACCTGAGCTGGGGAGATGGGGCCACCAGCAAGGCTGAGGAAGACGGCAGTGCCCAGAGATCAAGCAGCACGAACCGCGACAGTCGAGTAGCTCTGAGATGGAAAAAAGCAATGAGAAAGCGTTCTGAGCTTTATAAAAATCAAACAATATCCAGTCACACCAAACAAGGGAAACATCACAGTCACGTTGGAGTTTCAGAATAGCTAGAAGAAAAAGGTCAGACTGAGATTTTCTTAACAGTGGTGGTGAACAATCTGCTCTGCTCAGTTAGGTCATTTAAAATGGTATTTTATATTGCATAAGATGGCCAAAGACAGGTTTTGTGTGGGAAGAAAACTAGGCTTGGGATCTGGGCCTGCATTCAAGTTGACACTCCCCTTAACTAACAGTCTGTTTCAACAGATCAATAATCTCTCTGATCTTGTTTCTTTGTAACACTGATGATATCTAAATCTCTAGTGGGGAGAGAGTGAGTCATTGTCAAAAGAGGAAGAGAGGAAAGTGAGCCATAGTCAAGGAAAGGCCCTTGACCCTTGACCCTTTATGGATGAGGGGTCCATCACATCATTTTGTAAGAATGGAGAACCTGAGATACCCCTATGTCCATCATTTAAGAATATTAAAATAGAGAACCTGACATCCATACTGTAATATGCAACCATTCAAAGCAGCTGGTCATATCTGCAATTCCCAAAATGAAATGTTTCTGTTAAAGGAGAAAAGCAAGATGTAGGAGAATATGTTATTTATTAGAAAAAGTTTTGGAAGGATATGTAACAAAATATGCATGGTAACTAAGCTTGGGGACTGAAAAAGGAAGAAGAGGCGGGAAGCACAAGAAAATTTTCACCTTTTATTTTTCCAACATACTTCTATATTTAAAATGTTTTAACAAAAAGAAAAATAATGCACTACAACAGTTGTTAAATTATTTACATGTACATTGATATTGTCTGTATCTTTATCCGTCATTTCATTTAATGTCAGAACAAAAAAAGCTACTGAATATTATTAATGAAATCAAATGACAATTAAATATTCCTAAATTACCAATTGTATGGAGAAAGATACCTATGATTAGTAAGCCCAGTGCTGAAGAATATAAGCCTATTTAGAAGTCAACCTGCCAATATTATCAAATTTTAAAAAGGACATACCATTTTATTCAGCAAATTCACTTATAGAACCTTATCCCATAGAAATAAATCATACACTGTACATGTAATGACTCACTGCAGCATTTTTTTAATTTGTACAAAATTTACATTTTCTTTAGTGGGGGATTGTGTATAAATTATGCATATTCTATACAACTGAATAATTTGTGGTAGTCAAAGATAATATGTTAATTTATATACACTAATAAAGGAACAAGCCCATGATAATTTTGGGTTGAAAAAGCCTGGTCACAAAATGAAATTTAAGATATAATAACATTTCTCATTATGTTTATGTCAATATTGCAGAAAAGGAAAATGAAGTAACATATTTTCTTCTACGAAATATTTAGAATAGAGAAAATAGTCATCTGAAATGAATTTCTGTTATCCAGCTAGAGAGAGTACATGGCAGTGTGACAGGTAGAATGAGAGAAAACAGGCTGAGAATCTAGTGAATGGGAAGGCCAGTCTCAAAACGTTGGAATAAGACCAGGGTCTAGTGATGCAAGGATTAAGCACACAGATACATGCATCTAAAGGCAATTCCCAAGCCAGCGGCCCAGTCACCAAGGAAAATGGCAGGTGGATCATAATGCCATCAAACAAAAGCAAAACCTAGACTCCAGATAAGTGGAATTTGTCTCCATTTTGGGCGATGGAGTTTATGGGATGGAGAGTAAGGGAAGATGTATTCAAATAATGGTGATTTGTAAAGAACCGGCCATCTAGTTGTCAGCAACACAGTATGAGAACCACTACAGCTGCCAGAGCAAGGAGCTATTTATTATTCTGGTGCAGGAAATCTAGAGTCTGAAGAAACAAGATAATCAGGCCAAAGAACAAGAACAAATTTACTTAAAGCAAAGTTAGGTTTTCAGGTGGAAAATATGACTAGTATAATCTGATTCTGAAATAAGTTTCTTTTTAAAGTTTGCTTTTCAATACCTTTAACTAAATGAGTACACGTGGTTTCTTCCACTTCTGGGAAAACAGAAAGTTAGGATTATTAAAAATCCTCACCCCAAAGAATACCTAGTAATTATAACTAAAACACAGAAAAGAAAAAATTTTAAGGGCATCTCAGAAGGCACACGAAACAAAGGGAAATCCCCTCTGTCCAGAAAATACATTAAAAAAAAACAGCAAAGGTATATGTATGTTAAAGTCCTTGGGAATTTGCCATGCTCAGGAATGTAGTCCTGATTTCTAGAACTGCATCAGTAGGAAGGCTTAGGGCTCACACATGGTGGAGAGCCAAAACTACAAATTTGTTCATAAATCCAGATCCTCAGAAGACCACACTTTAGAGAGAGTGAGCTAGAAAAAATATCTATTTGCTGGCCAAGGTGGACAATAGGAAGACACATTTCTCTTGGCTTGATTTCTGCACAGGAAAAAAAAAGAGAAAGGGAAGAATCCTGCCCTTCCCTGCCTCCAACCCTTGTCACAGACTTCCCTGAGAATTGATAACCCCAGGCTCTTCTTCACACAGGTCTGGAATTTAAATGGCCCTACCTGAATGGACTGGGGAACATCAAAATGAAAAAGTAGATTGTCAACTTCCCTTAACTTGGAATGAGGCAAACTCTTTCTGAACATCCCTTCAACTCAGGCCTCACAGAATTTCCATAGATTTAGATCAGCCAAACAGGAACTCAGAAACATAATCAGAAAACACAAGGAAACAAAATCACCAAGATTAACAACCAGCAAAATAAAAAGATAGCAAAATTAGACTCCTAAGGACTACAGATTCTAGAATTTTCATGTACAGAATTTAAGATAATATGTTTAAGTTGTTTAAAAAAATGAAAATAAAATCACAAATAGGTTATAAAAAATGACTAAGTAGAACTTCTAATCAAAAAAACTACAACTGATGTTACACACAACATACAGGTTAAACAGACTATTCGACATACCTAGGGAAAGAACTGAACTGGAGGAGAGGTGTCATGAAATTGTCCTGAATGTTGGACAAATAGACAAAAGATAAAAATATTTAAAAAAATTATGAGACATGGAGGACAGAATGGAAAGTGGCAAACAACTACTTGGAGTCTCTCAGAAGGATAGGATGGAGAGAATCTGAGAAAGGTAGTGTTCATATAACAGATTCCACATTCAATGAAAAACATGAATTCTTAGATTCATGAAGCACCAGAAAATCTCAGTCAGAATAAATAAAAATAAATTCACATCTAGACAAATTCTAGTGAAATTTCAAGTATCAAAGACAAAAAAAAGAGCATGAAAGTAATTTAGTTTTATTGTTTCAAAAGATAACAATAAAAGAAAATAATTTTCTATCAAAAATTATAGTTATGCTGGCTGGAGTCCAGCGCCATTACATGCTTCCCTTTGCCTTGTCTCTGGAAAACTTGTTCTCAGGAGGGTTCTGACAACCTCATTAACTCTCAAAAGAAAGAGAGAAATCACTACTTTTAATAGTTTAGAATTTGCCCTTTGAGATGTTTTTACTCAAAGAGTAAGACAGCAAGAGATACAAAAGCAATAATATTATATACAGATAATTTTAAAAGCAGAATTGTTTTCCTAATGGCTGGATTTACTTTTTTCCCATTATTGATTTAAAATTACTGCATATTATTATAGTAGAAAACATATTTGAATCTACAATTTATCAATATCAATAATTAAATTGAATCTATAGACCCCTAGAGTGTACCACACAGTCCAGTTTTAGACCTGTTATTACCCTACATTATTTCCCAAGCCTAAAGGCAAGATGAAACTCATAATTGGAGACAGGGATAGCCCTACAGGCTGGGGTTAATGGACCCTATTTTCAATAGTAACAAAAATTTCTAACATTAATTACTATGTGCCAGGCATCATGCTAAATGACTTACATGGACCAATGCATTTAATCCTCAAGATAATTCCATGAAGTAGAAGATATTTTTTACCCCAAATCACAGATAAGATGATTGAGGTTTAATTAAACATTTTCCCCAAGATACACAACTAGTAAGTAAAAGATTAACACCCAAGGTATCTTGTTCCAAAAGATGCATTCAATTATTCTGCTTTGTCATTCTTTATTTAACCTAGAGGTTTTTATTTTCTATTGCTAACTCAAATGATATTTTCTTCTGTATTCTATTAATACACATATGATTTTCTTTAAATCACATCTATTCTGATAGTTATGAGAAAAAACTTTTCTCAAAAAGGTGTCTTAACTTAGATTACCAATTAATTATGTCTATAAATTAAATCTGATGATGATTTATCTTCTCTAGTTAACTAGTGACAACAGCAAGTAAACCTGCCAATAACTGTGTCTTGAATGAATCAGACAGTCTATTGGGGGAGGGGTGTCAATATTCCATTAGAAAGGTTCAGAATGTGCTTCTACCCTTGGAGTGTGACAAAACAGTTCAAACATGAATTCTGTGATTGAGAATTCACTATAAGCACTTCTCAAATAAAGGAAAATTTGATCAGGTAAAAACCCCACCTGCATGTGCCTAAAAATAGTGCACTAACTTTAAAAACAGGCAGGCAAGTGACGAATACTTTCAAATGGTGATAGGCAAAGTCATTCACACATGAAAATTGAATTTCATATGGTTTTTCTATTTATGACATTCCTAATTATTTTCAAATTTATTCTGACACAGAAATACAATGTTTTCATCAATATGACCTGGGATGTCACAAGAATATTAACACTGAATACATTTTTAGTCAAATACCAGAAAACATAGATTTTCTTCACAAAAATTTTCCTTCATCTCTGAGAAGCCATCAAAAAAATACTAGAATAAAAAATAATGCCATTAATCCTTTGTTTAAATGTTTGGTTCTTAAATCCCAGCAGCCCTTCATTTTCAGCATAGGAAAATATTTTAAACTCTGCTTATTTATCTAGAAAATTTCTATTATAACAAAATAAGACATCATTAGATATACCTATTTAGAATGCCGCATTGTGTCTAGCAAGTGTGATAGTTCATCATATTATGGACAAATGACAAACTAAAATAAACATTCTGGGAAAATTTTTAACAGACTGTACTTTGTTTTAAATATAGAATATAAACTCACATACAAAATGATTGTGAAATGTGGTATAAAGCAGTAATTGTAAATATATGGATAATAATACATATAAGAAATTATACTGAAATTTAAAATAACTCTTCAAAACAAATTGTTGTAAATTAAAAATATATACAGATAGAACTATGCACCCAACACAGGATCACCTACATATGTGAAACAAATACTAATAGAATTAAAGGGGGAAACAGAATGCAATGCATTCATTTTAGGAGACTTCAACACACTCCAAAGGACAGATAAACAAGGCAGAAAATAAACAAAGACACAGAGGCACTGAACAAAGTGTTATAACAGAAAGACCTAATGGACATATACAGAACACTCCATCCAAAAGCAACAGGATATACATTCTTCTCAAGTGCACATGGAACATTTTCAAGACTAGATCATATATTAGGCCACAAAAAGAACCTCAGAAATTCAAAAAGATTGAAATTGTACCAACCAGCTTCTCAGATCACAAAGGTATGAAACTAGAAATAAATTACACAAATAAAATGAAAAAGTGCACAAACACATGGAGGCTTAATAACATGCTCCTAAATAATCAATGGATCAATGACCAAATAAACAGATCAAGCAATATATGGAGACAAATGACAACAATAATTCAACACCGCAAAATCTGTGGGACTCAGCAAAGGCCGTGCTAAGAGGGAAATATATTGCAATACAGGCCTGCATCAAGAAAGAACAACCCCCAAATGAACAGTCTAAACTCACAATTAATTAAACTAGAAAAGGAAGAACAAATGAGGCCCAAAGTCAGTAGAAGGAGGGACATAATAAAGATTAAAGCAGAAATAACTAGAATTGTGAGGAATAAAACAATCAAAAGAATCAATGAAAGCAGAAGCTGGTTCTTCAAGAAAATAAACAAAATAGATAAACCCCTAGGCAGACTTATCAAGAAAAAAAGAGTCTACACACATAAACAGAATCAGAAATGATAAAGGAAAAGTCACTACAGACACCACAGAAATGCAAAGAATTATGAGACAAACTATGAAAAATTATATGCTAACAAACTGGATAACCTAGAAGAAATGGACAACTTTCTAGAAAAATACAACCTTCCAAGGCTGACCCAGGAAGAAACAGAAAATCTGAATAAACCAATTACCAGCAAAAAAATTGAATTGGTAATCAAAAAACTACCTAAGAAAAAAACGCTTGGACCAGATAGTTTCACTGCTGAATTTTATCAAACATTTAGTGAAGACCTAATACCCATCCTCATTAAAGTTTTCCAAAAAGTAGAAAGGAAGGAATATGCCCAAACTCATTCTACAAGACCAACATCACTCTAATACCAAAACAAGGCAAAGACACCACAAAAAAAGAAAATTATAGACCAATATCCCTGATGAACATAGATGCAAAAATACTCAACAAAATATTAGCAAACCGAATTCAAAAATACATCAAAAAGATCATCCATCTTGATCAAGTGGGATTCATCCCAGGGATGCAAGGATGGTACAACATTCGAAAATCCATCAACATCATCCACTACATCAACAAAAAGAAGGACAAAAACCACATGATCATCTCCAGAGATGCAGAAAAAGCATTCGACAAAATTCAACACCTATTCGTGATAAAAAATCTCAACAAAATGGGTATAGAGGGCAAGTACCTCAACATAACAAAGGCCATATATGACAAACGCACAGCCAACATTATACTTAACAGCGAGAAGCTGAAAGCTTTTCCTTTAAGGTTAGGAACAGGACAAGGATGCCCACTCTCCCCACTTTTATTCAACATAGTTCTGGAGGCCCTAGCCACGGCAATCAGACAACACAAAGAAATTAAAGGCATCCAGATTGGCAAGGAAGAACTCAAACTGTCCCTGTTCGCAGATGACATGATAGTGTACATAAAATACCCTAAAGAATCCACTCCAAAACTACTAGATCTAATATCTGAATTCAGCGAAGTTGCGGGATACAAAATTAATACAAAGAAATCTGTTGAATTCCTATACACTAACAGTGAACTAGCAGAAAGAGAAATCAGGAAAACAATTTCATCCACAATCACATCAAAAAGAATAAAATACCTAAGGATAAACCTAACCAAGGAAATGAAAGACCTATACCCTGAAAACTACAAGACACTCTTAATAGAAATTAAAGAGGACACTAATAAACGGAAATTCATCCCATGTTCTTGGATAGGAAGAATTAATATTGTCAAAATGGCCATTCTGCCTAAAGTAATCTATAGATTCAATGCAATGCCTATCAAAATACCAACAGCATATCTTCAATGAACTAGAGCAAATAGTTCTGTAATTCATATGGAATGACAAAAGATCCTGAATAGCCAAAGCTATCTTGAGAAGGAAGAATAAAGCAGGGGGAATTATGCTCCCTGACTTCAAGCTCTACTACAAAGCCACAGTAATCAAGACAATTTGGTACTGGCACAAGAACAGACCCATAGATCAGTGGAACAGGATAGAGAGCCCAGATATAAACCCAAGCATATATGGTCAATTAATATATGATAAAGTAGCCATGGATACACAATGGGGAAATGACAGCCTCTTCAACAGCTGGTGTTGGCAAAACTGGACAGCTACATGTAAGAGAATGAAACTGGATTACTGTCTATCCCCATACACAAAGGTAAACTCAAAATGGATCAGAGACCTGAATGTAAGTCATGAAACTATAAAACTCTTAGAAAAAAAATCTAGGCAAAAATCTCTTGGATATAAACATGAGCAACTTCTTCATGAACATATCTCCCTGGGCAAGGGAAACAAAAGCAAAAATGAACAAGTGGGACTATATCAAACTAAAAAGCTTCTGTACAGCAAAGGACACCATCAATAGAACAAAAAGACTTCCTACAGTATGGGAGAATATATTCAGAAATGACATATCCGATAAAGGGGTTGACATCCAAATTGTATAAAGAGCTCACGCACCTCAACAAACAAAAAGTAAATAAGCCAATTAACAAATGGGCAGAGGATCTGAACAGACACTTCTTCAAAGAAGAAATTCAGCTGGCCAACAGGCACAGGAAAAGATGCTCCATATTGCTAATCATCAGAGAAATGCAAATTAAAACCACAATGACTTATCATCTCATACCAGTTAGGATGGCCAACATCCAAAAGACAAACAACAAATGTTGGCGAGGATTTGGAGAAAGGGGAACCCTCCTACACTGCTAGTGAGAATGTAAACTAGTTCAACCATTGTGGAAAGCAGTATGGAGCTTCCTCAAAATACTAAAAATAGAAATACGATTTGACCCAGGAATTTCAGTCCTAGGAATTTACCCTAAGAATGCAGCAGCCCAGTTTGAAAAAGACATATGCACCCCTATGTTTATCACAGCACTATTTACAATAGCCAAGATATGGAAGCAACCTAAGTGTCCATCAGTAGATGAATGGATAAAGAAGAGGTGATACATATACACAGTGGAATATTATTCGGCCATAAGAAGAAAACAAATCCTACCATTTGCAACAACATGGACGGAGCTAGAGGGTATTATGCTCAGTGAAATAAGCCAGGCAGAGAAAGACAAGTATGAAATGATTTCACTCATATGTGGAGTATAAGAACAAAGGAAAAACTGAAGGAACAAAACAGCAGCAGACTCACAGAACCCAAGAACGGACTAATAGTTACCAAAGGGAAAGGGACTGGGGAGGATGGCTGGTAAGGGAGTGATAAGTGGGGAAAGGGGGCATTACAATTAGCACATGTAATGCAGTTTTGGGGGACACAGGAAAGGCAGTATTTATAGAGAAGACAAGTAATGATTCTGTAGCATCTTACTACACTGATGGTCAATGACTGTAGTGGCGTATGTGGTGGGGACTTGATAATAGGGGTCTAGTAACCATAATGTTGTTCAAGAGATTGTACCTTAATGATACCAAAAAAATAGATAGATAGAACTTCTAAATGACCAACATTTGTGTAAGCAGTTCTCTTTAATATTGAATATATGGTTTGAAATTCTAGGAATTGTCTTATCTACACCAAACAACCTCATGAGTTTCTGTACATTTATATTATAAACATTGATACCAAAATTATTTGACAAAGCAACATGTATAATTTATAGTCCACACAATCATACAAAGATTTTGCTTCCATCAGTAAAAATTCTACTTAAATAGTTAGGAAATTCAAGAAAGAGTTAGAATGTTATGTTTGAGGCCTAGCAAATAGCATTTAAAGTGAATTTAGCTTTCTATGTATAGTTTCCCTATCTTTTAGTACAAAACAAAATGTTTTGTTCAATTATTCATTGTTTTCTGACTGAAAAATGAAGGCATTTGACAATTTCCTCTGACATTACTTGAGCCTTATGCTGTATGTTTTGATATGTTTGATTTTAGGTCGATACCTACTGATGTTAAGAAGTGAATATTAAATATTAATTAAAATATTGAATTTATTTAGAAGATTATTTTTAATTTCTAAAATAATACTGTGGGCCTTGTTTCCATAGATGTTTATTTATAGTTTTGATTCATGGTATTTTTTATGATTTGTGAGCTATTATTTCTAATTTTTAAATGTACTGGGCTTATTTTTTAGTACAACACGTACCCTTGAAAAGAAATACATCTATTTTTTAGAATACGTATTTATTAAATACTGTTAATTATGTCATTCAAATTCTGTTTTTCACCTATTTGGTCTGTGATGTACCATGAGCGTTTAAAGAGTCTAATGAAGATTTCTTATAGTATTTCTTGAAGTTTTTGCTTTTGTATTTTTATGCTATATTACTTATAACTATGCTTCTTGAAAACAACATGCCTTGGGTCTCATTTAATGCTTTAAGTACTGAAGTCAATCTTGTTTGTTATCAGTATCGATATTTCTACTTTTATATTGGTTGTATGCCTCATATATTTTTGCCCTTCTTTTTATTTATTATTTTGTTTTTTATTTGAATGGTGTTATTTATTAAGTTAAATTGATTTCTAGGCCATTCTAATTTATTGTCTTACCATATAAATGTGATTGTAAATGTCAGATTATTAGATATTCTATTTTATACTATCTTATTATTTGTAATGTTTTATATAAAGGCATTTGCTGATTTAAATTTCTTCCCAACTTTCTCATACCTGCCCCCAGCTCTCTTATTTTGAAATGAGATTTTTATTTTAGTTACTTATGATTTTAATAATTGTATATGTTGTAGCATTCCTTTTATGAATTATATATGACATGGGCATTTTGATTTGATAATAGTAGTTACCAATCACCTAGATTCCATTACTCCGTTCAATGATTTCAATGACCCTCACTAGACCTTCCCATGACAATCAAGTCCCCATTTCAGAGTTCCTCACTGGGCACCAAATCTTGCTTGGCTAGAATATCTTACTGAGGAGGATTTTTCAAGGACTTGTTGATGCCATTTTTTCTGAATATTTTCATATTTTCAGATGTCTGTTGTCTTTATACATAGATGAAATGTGGCCGAATATGGGATTCTTGGGGTACTTACCTCAAGACTTTATAGATCATCATTGCCCAGTGGAACTTTCTGATCTATATTTCAATGCCCAATATGGCAGCCTTTAGTTTTGATTTTTTGTGTGCTCACCAACTTGCTTCATGAACTTTGCAGCTCAATTATTATGTGCAAATGTAATAATATTATTATGAAATCAGGAAGTATGATGTCTCTAGCTTTGTTATTCTTTCTCAAGATGGCTTGGGGTACTTGGGGTTCTTTGTGGTTTCATACAAATTTTAGGATTCTTTGTTCTATATATGTGAAAAATGCTATTGGAATTTTATAGGGATTACATTTATTCTGTAGATCACTTTGAGTAGTATGAACATTTTAACAATATTATTCTAGCAATCCATGAATACAAATACTTTCCATTTATTTCTGTCTTCTTTTATTTCTTTCATAAACATCATAGTTTTCAGTGTAGAGATCTTTTACCTCCTTGGATAAGTTTATTCCTAAGTATTTTGTTGTTTTTGGGTCTATTATAAATGGATTTTTTTAAATTTCTTTTTCAGGTAGTTTATTGTTAGTGTACAGAAACATAACTCATTTTGATATATTTATTTTGATTCTTGGAACTTTACTGAATTCATTCATTAGTTCTAGTGGTTTTCTGGTGGAGTCTTTAGGATTTTCTATATGTAATATCATGTCATCTGTAAATAGAAACAGTTTTATTTTTTCCCCTTCAATTCTGATGTGTTTTATTTCTTTCTCTTGCCTAATCACTCTGGGTAAGACTTTTAGTACTATGATGAATAAAAGTGGCAGAAATGGACATCCTTGTCTTATTCCTGATCTTAGAGGAAAAGTTTTCAGCTTTAGACCATTGAGTATGATGTTAGCAGTGGGCTTATCATATGTGACCTTTATTATGTTGAGGTGCTTTACCTTCTATAGCCAATTTGTTGAGAGTTTTTATCATGAAAGCATGTTGAATTTTGACAAATGCTTTTTTGATATCTGTTGAGATCATGATTTTTAGTCCTTCATTCTATAAATGAGATGTATCATTTATTGATTTACATATGCTGAACCATCTTTGCATAATTGGAATAATTCCCATTTGATCATGGTGTATGGTTCTTTTAGTGCAGTGTTAAAACTCACTTTGCTAATATTTTGTGGAAGATTCAAATATTACACTTTAAGAAGGTCAGTTTTTGCATTATCAGTTTTATACTTCCCTGTTTGAGGAAAGAAAAGGATTTACCTTCTACCAGCTTCAGTTTTTTCATAATTTAGGGAATGATTTAATTGCCTACTTCACAGCTTTGTAACTGAGGTTAAAGGAACAATGCATGAAGAGTGTGTAGTGGCCAGTAAATATTTGCTTCATTTTTAAAGTATTTTGGAGTTTCTGTTACATAGATTTCTCTACTTATTTATGTACCATTACTCCAAATTTTTTAAAAACTATTATAGTTCTATAAATTCTAAATTTATTTCTAGGTCTCTCTCTATTATTTTTGATTTCAAATATATATTTTCTATTCTTGCTTGGGGAGTTTTTCTTCACCATCCCAAAGGGATAACTTTGCCATTTCCATTGGTGGGTATTTTCATCAAAATTGCATTAAACTTTAAATTATTTTTAAGAAGAAATGAGATCATTATAAATTTGTTTTTTGCATTAGAATTGTAATTATTTTTAGCTGAAAAAATTTAACTTTAATTAAATTATGGAACAATCATTCATTGGTATGATGCCAAACAGCTGGTTTAAGTTAATTTTTAACACTTAAATCCATTACTCAAAATTACTACACCAGTTGTGACTTAATATGCTAATTAAATATGTACAATAGAATCATCCACTTTGAATTTAAAATTGCTTCTCTTCTTGTTCACCATTTCATAGATCCTGCCATTTTAGCCTGTTTTGGAAATATTCTGTGAGTAGATGACAAGCATCATTGCATTTAATTATTAGAAAATCGTTTTTCCTTAGATTCCCACTAAAGTCAAATAAGACCTGATCTTTGTATCATAGCCCATAGCTAGAAGTTAACATATCAAAAATAATTTTTTAATGAAAGCCAGCTAGTCTGTCACTATAAAACTACAACAAAACTGAGTTTTTAAATGTGTTTCTGTAATAAAATAATCAGCTTCAGTGGACTCAGCTTATTATGGTACCTGCTGTGGCTGTGACTGAAGTCAAGAGGCTGATAGATGAGCTTTGCCTACTCAGGTCTTAAAGGCCTTGAAGTCACTTAGATGGATGACTGCTTAGCGAGAACAACATAACATTTTTGTCCAGGACAAGAAATCTAGCTTGGCGCCAATAGACTGTGATGCTTGCCTAAACTCAATATTCAGATCATGACTATTTAATTTATCTGTCAATGACTTACTCTTGATTTGCATTACACCTATTTGGCATCTCTATGCAGACAGTGCAGCATGACAGTTTTGTATTCAAGGTAATGTAGAAGGAGAATTCAGAGCTTTTAAGAAACATTTTTTTCTAATCCTATTTTTATTTCACTGAGACATTTATATTTTAACTGATGTGGCTAGAAATTAGATATGGTGACATATAAAATGAAACTATAAATATTCCAATAACTTGGCAGTCTCAAGATAGTTTATAGTAATATATGGGATTCAGGTATTAAATGAGCACATCACACAAAAAAGGATAAGAAAGAGAGGTTATTGCCAGACAGGTCAAATATAATACAGAATAAATATTAAATTTTTATATAATAGATAAAGTCCCACATGTAATTAAATAGACTGTAAAGCCATATTCCTACAAACTCTTTGGAGTAATATGTCCCTTCTAAGTTATTGTAGAACTGTGTTAAATTATGCATTTATTATATCAGGTGATGTTTGGCAAATGCCTGGATATGTAAAAGCATGTTTCATTTTATTTCACTTTAATAATCTATGTTTAAAATAAGTTATTATTAACTTGCTTCCTAGTGACACCATAGATAAGTTTAAAGCTTTGAGAAAACAGAACCGACAGACAGAATGATGGTTAAGACAATAAATTGTGATAATGTAATGTGGTATTTGCTTGGATTTTCATAACAAAATGCCACAGACAGGGTGGCTTAAGCAACAGAAATTTATTTCTCACAGTTCTAGAGGCTGAGGAGTCCAAGATCAAGGAGCTGGCAAGTTTAGGTTTCATTCTGAGGACTCTTACCTTGGCTTGTAGTTTGCAACCATCATTCCATGTGCTCACATGACCTCTCTTGTATGTGTATAAAGAGAGAAAGAGACCTCTCCTCTGTCTCTTCTTGTAAGGACACTAATTCCATCAGACCAGGGCACCACCCTCATGACCTCATCTAGCCCTCCCCAAAGCCTCATCTCCAAATAACATCACATTCTAGGGTAGGGATCCAATATGTTAATTTTGGAAGGACAAACACATTCAGTGTATAATATGTAAGAAGAGATCAATTCACTAAACTATTCCAAACATATAAGTTTGTAATAATATACCACTGTATCAATCATTTATTATATGAGGCTTTGTAAGTAGTGAGAACATGAAAATGTGTATGGATCCAACTCACATGTGAATGAAATGCTGTAATAGAAATATAAACCAAATGTTATCACAGAAGAGGGAAAGTTTGAGTTTGCCTGAGACAGTCAGGAAAAGTTTACTAGTAGTGAGGTCTTTACTAGTGGTGACCTCTGCTTGCTCCTAAAGTTTGAGGAGATGTTAAGGTACCCTTACCTGAGAAGATAGGCCTACATGACTGAGATCAAATCCAGCTAAAAAAGCGCACTGCATATTAGTTTAATTTTCAGTAGGACTCAGTATTTTTGCTGTTCTATAAATTAATCAACATACATACGAATAGACAGCCATGGGTAGGTGTGATCAATGAGAAAAAAAGAAGCATATTGTTATCATTTGTGCTTTTGTTCTCTTTTCAATACATATTTGATGAAACTGTTTTTGTTTTCTTACTGAAACATGTGTTAATATATCAATAAATAAAATAAGGTTGGTTGTATGTGAGTTATGTAATATGTAGCCATGCATCTACCTACATAAATTGCACACTTCAGTGGTCATGACAAATTCTACTGGGAAGGAATTAAGCTGTGACCATGAACCTATTCCTCCAAAATGTTAATTTCCTAAATTTGAAATTCCAAAATTAGTGCTATACTGGTTTGAGAAGTCAATCTATTCTTAAAAATTCCTCTTACCTCCATGATTTATGTATCTCTATAAAGATGAAAATATAGAGACACATAGAATTATCTTTATTGACCATGCTGTCTATGATATATGTTGTGCATTTTAACTTTTTCCTCCTTACAAAATAAATACATTATCATTGCAAACTGATTTTTAAAAGTAAAGCCAAGTGAAAGGAAGGAAATTTAAATGTCACTGATTCCACTCAGAGTTGTCCCTTTGTATTCTCCCTGTCACTTGTGAATGTGTGTAATATTCAACACACCAAACAGGTAGCTTCTTTTTTACCAGATATTAATACAAAAACATAGTTTTGTTACCAGTCCTTAAGCTCTTTTTCCTGTCAATATTTCTCTATTAAAAACACTGTGTTTAACATTGAGGAACATTCCTGTAATTAAATCTTTCATACAGTATTGTTGAAATCTGTAAAATGGATTTCTGAAAGTGAAATTGCTGGACAATGATAAGCACAGTTTTAGAAAGCTTAATATATTTCACAATTAGCCTCCAGAAAGATAGTTAATGTGTGCTGCGAACACAGCCTATGATGGCCCATTTCCCTGAACCCTCACTGGGTCACAGCATACGGCAGGTGGTATCTCTGTGGAAAGAACCAGGTGCCAGTCTTAAAAACAAATCTGATGAGTCAAGTACTTGTTGACCCTAATTTGGTTTGGTTTGCTCTCCCTGCATCTAACTTTTCAACCACGAAACATTTAGTCAGTTTATAAAATTCAATAGACACATCAAATTTATGATTTGTTTACTGTATGGAAACAGATGTAGTTGGTATGATTATTGAAGAAATATTTGCAAAATTGCAAGGTTCAAATATGATTCTTATAGACAATGGCAAATATCTTGTCATTTTATCATTAAACATCACTTCCTTCCTAATAAAAAAAGTTGTTGCCCTTCCTTAGTCCTGGCGTAGAAAGTTATCACCATGGATAGAAACAGAATAATGGCTCTGTTGCCCTTGTAGCATAGCCTCCTGTGATAGGAAGGAGAGCATTCCATGACTCTATTAAGGCCCTTTGGAATCTTGCTTGAGTTCCCTTCTATAAGTTGAAATTACCATGTCTGTAAAAATTAATAAAAAGAATAATGACGGGGTAAGTTGAAAAATGTCCAGCTGCCTCCTACATAAAAGTCAGAGCTTAACCATATACTAATTTAATCATCTTTTAAATTTATTTCTGAAAAAATATCTAGGACTAAATGTTTAATATCCTATAGAAAGTATGACAGTATCTGCAATCTATGTATCTTTGTGAAGATTCTTCCAGGATTGGCTTAACATGATTTGAGGTGGTCAGTTAAATAAGCCCTGCTATTGTTCTGGCTGAATAATGATTTGATTTTGCAAGCCTACTAATCTATTATTTTAATTAGTATTCAATTCATAAAAAAAGAGTGAAAACCTAAATAGGCTTTGAAGGATCTTAAAAACCCTGAAATAAATACCACGAATGCAATAATCAGAAGGAAAGACAATAACAACTTTCATTTGGGTAATAAAGCAGAAGAGTTTTCACAGAAAATAATTAGAGCAATAAACCCCCACTTTAGATGTATTTGGAGGTATTTGAATGCCACTTGGACTGCTGCCACATTTAGGAAGACACTTGAAAATGTCGTTGACAAAGAAGACATTTATTGTTTTATTCAGTTCCTCCTACAGAGTTCACATAGAAGCAGCAGCCTGAATTAGAAAACACCAAAAAAGCTCTGATAGACTAAACCAAAAACAAAAAACAAAAAGCTAAATGTCCATCTGTATTTTGGTAGAAGGTATTCAGAGGAACCCTCTTAATTCAAAGAAATATTGGAGGAATGTAAGACACCACAGTGGAGTTACTTACATATCTAACTATACCTTCCTTGGCTATTTATTATCCAGGGGGAAGCATCAGAATATAGAGAATTTAGGGGAAGGAGACAAATGCGGCGATAGAGCAATGATATGAAAATAATAGCAATATTAATAATACTTCTACATTTTTAGTTTCCATCCTTTCATCACCTATTAACTTTTGGCTCCCAACAATCCCTTATTTTAAAATGTTTTATTATGACTTTTTCTATTGTAAATAATGCTATAATGAACATTTTTTAGATAAACCTCTATTTTAGATAAACACATATTTTAAATGTTTCTTTTTTTTAAGACAAATTCTTAGAACTTGTACCGATGACAACATGCATCACTGAAGGCAGAGAATAGACAAGTGAGCTTACAGGAAGCCACAGACCTTGGTTTCACTTTGAATATTTAGTAGGGATTCCTCACGAATCAAGAGACTGCTGTAGGCAAGGTCCCAACTATTAGAAGCACTTCAGTACTTCAGTCAGATTGGTGCAAAGTCCTGTGGGAAGAACTCTGACTAGGTCCGTTTCCCCACCAAACAGGTGCTGAGCTGCACACCCGTGCGCAGGGTGTTCCTGAGGGGATGCTCTCCGTTCTGCCTGGGAGGCCACACCGTCACACCCGGGCTTCAGCTCATCGCTCAGAGGGCGCTGAAGCTGATAGGGGCTTCAGAGCTGTTCTGCATTGAGTGAGGTTCGACAGCTGCGACTTTTTATCCCTGCATTGACGCAATTATGGTAATGGGACAAAACCTTGGGCAAGGTAGCTCCTTTCAGCTGAGGGCAACAGTGGAATTTCTAGGCAGTTGGGAGAATGAACATCTCAGTCCTCAAGGGGAGATCTGGGTGGGGCCTCAGCATCGGTCATAAACACCAGCCTTCAACCTTCCTTCAGCCAACATACCACCGAAAATTGACGTCTGTGTCCAGGCATGGGATTCATTTTTCACTCAACACTTCTAAATGATAAATGCTTATTTTGTTCCTTCCTTTTAATGATCTCCTTCGGTTTCATTGGCCATCTTCTTTCTCCTGAGCTCTGTATTGTTGAGGATTTCAATATCTTCAGAACCTTTGTTTTTAAATTCAGAGTTCTTCAGTATAACAATGTTAAATAAATTATTAGCAAGCATTATTATTACACAAGTGTTCTATTCTTAAGCATCACCTTTACTCCTATACCATCTCCTAGACACCTCTAAGAAGGGAAAAATGAGATTTATTTTAATTTTGGTGTTAGTAGTTGTTTTATTTTTTTCTAAAAATCTTAGAGGACTTTTTTAACCCATTGAAATAAGTGTTAATCTACACCCTTGAGTTTCTGAAATGGCAGTGATGAAAATCAGACAGTATTTGAAAGTTTAACCCTTTCAAATATACTTAGTGTTTAAAAACAAAACACACCTCCACTTGTGAACATGGTGCTATTTTCTAGATAGTCCTAAAAAAGTAACATAAAACTCAATGATAATTCAAAGGAAAAACAAAAGAGTAGCAAGGAGTAAAATATAAATGCCAATTCATATTAGTATTCTGTTACATTTAAATAATTATTTCACAAATCTCTTCAAATATTTATTAAAGGATTTCTAAATTATGAGGTCATTAGTATATAATGCAATGTTTTAAATATCAGCATTCTTTCTAAAGACATGTCACATTATGGCTCACTAATTTGTATAACAGGAGAAAAATATCGTATTACATTCATGGCTTTGAACCTTACACATAAATATTAATGAAGAACCTCTCTGTTTCTTTCCATTCAGAGAAAACCAATATTTACTTTAATGCTACTTACTTAGAAAACAGGACACCATCATGTCACCCTCATCAACCAAAGCATTTGTTAAGCACCCATATAATGCTCTTCTTTTAGGATCACCTGATACAGCCCTCAAATTCTCTCACCATGCCAGTGTAAGATGCAGGGGAAATAGCAAACATAGCCTACCATGCTCGTGACAGATACTTTGTTTGGTGCGCGCACCCTTCACATTGGGACTGCCTGCATTTCAGAGCCTAGCCAGGCCCTTCATCATCATTATTACATTGAGAGCCAGTGACTGTGATATTTACATATCCTAAATAAGTCTTTGAAAAGCATTAGCTAGGGAATTATTGCTCCCTAGAATAAAATAACTGGAAAGGAATTGACTAGTATCTGAAGTCATCCTAAATCTATGCCCATTGATTCAGTCTTTTTTTTCATTGAGATATAATTAGTATATAACATTATATTAGTTTCAGGTGTAAAGCATAATGATTTGGTATTTGCATATATTGTGAAATAATCCCCACCATAAATCTAGTTAACATCCATCACCTCACAAAATTACAAATTTTTTCTTGTCATGAGAACTTTTAAGATCTACTTTTTTAGCAACCTTCAAACATAATGCTTGAGCAGTGTTAACTGTAAGTCCCTATGCTGTACATTACATCTCCATGACTTATTTATTTTATAACTGGAAGTTGTACCCTTTGACCACCTTTACCCATTTAGCCCACACCCCATGCCTGCCTCTGCTAACCACCCACTGATTGACTTTATTGAGGCCTCTTATTCACTGACCACATCAACTTTTCATTATCTTTCAACTCCCTCCAGGTAGCACTACCCTTCTTATTTAACACAGATTTCTCAGACTATCATTATCTTCACTTTTTTCAAATACTTCCAATTTCCTTGCCTCTACTCCGTTATTTTCAATGGAGAAAACTCCAACCTGGGGTTATTCTCACTAGCCATCTTTTTGCATTATGGGCTTGTTGGAGAAAAATCACACAACCAGCTCTCTAGCTGTTCTCTCATTTAAAGATTTAAAGATCTTTAATCCTCAATGGGTGTTTGAGACTGTTTTCCATATTTCTAAATATCCCAAAAGCTTAATATTCCAAACCCCTTTCTCTTCTTTTCTTAAACCATCCACCCATTCTTCACTCCCACTTTCAACTAATGGTTAGTTCTTACCTTATACTTCATTGACAAAATAACAATCATCAAATATGAATACCCTCATCTCTCATCACCAAATATATAAATCTACTTCCATCTCCAAACATTTTTTTACTTCTCCTTTCCTGTTACAGTGGAAGTGGTATACATCTTTATTGCACCAAATGACAGTCCCTTCTCCTGGGCTCTGAGCCCTCCCTTCCTACTTTGAACTAGAATTCTCCTATTTAGCTTTTGTACTCAGGATTTCTTTTCCTGAAAACATATCTTCTCCTGATTAGCAATCTCTCATTCTCTTCTGGTTCATTCCAGTGTTCTTATAAGCATACACCATGCCATAATGAACCATGTTCATTAATGAAGAGGCAAGAAAACCATCTCTTTATCCCTCTTATCCTTTCAAATATCATTTCATTATCACCTCTGTCTCTAGGTTAAACTTTTAAATGTATTGCCTGGATTCACTAACAGCACTTCCTCACCTTCTATTGACTTTTGATTCAAAGCTTTCAAAATACCAATTACCTCTGTGTTACCAAATTGAAAGAAAGGGAACTTTTCTATGTTATACTTAATAAATCTTCTATTGAAATGCAATGTTGAGTATTCCCTTTTTCTTAAAAGACTTCCCACTCTGTGACACTACATGTTCCTGTATTTCCTTTCTTGTTCCTCTGTGTCTTTCCCTAGTTTCTATTTCTCTATCAGCCTATAAATGATAGTATTTCTATGGCCATGGACTTGGATCCTCTTTTTTTTATTCCTACACTCTCTTCCTGATTATCCCTCTAATTCCATATTTTTAAGTGCCACTGTATATAAGACGACAATTCATAAATTATATTTCACCCAAGATCTTTCTTCTGAGCCCTAGATTAACATGGTCAACCTATTATTTAACATTTCCAATGAAACATCTCACAGATATCTCAAACCTAGCTTGTTCAAAATGTAACACTCGATTACACACTCTCTCACAATCCACAGAGAGATCTTCCTCCATTTTTCAAAATGGTGAACATTATAATGTTTCCAGTTGTTGAAGTCAAAACCCTAGCAGTAACACTTTCTCATAATTCACATATCTAATTAACCAAAATATCTTCAGTTCTGTCTTCTAAATTTGCCTTAAATGCATCCACTTCTTTCCATCTCATCTGCCTCCACCTCCAAGTGTTGTCAATACACAACTTGCTCCTCTTCACAAAAGTCATCTTTTTGCCGTATAGATTGGACCATGGTGCACCTCAGAGCAAAGCCCTTCAACAATTTCCTGTGTGCTCATGATAAAATACTGAATTTGTCCTAGTTTCCCATAAACATATACTCCTACTTTGGAGGATTTTCAATCCCACCTACTCTATGAATAACTTTCCTGATTTACCTCCACCTTGATCTTTACCTCTGTTTCTGGCTCACTCTGTTCCAGCCACACTGACTTTCACTCATTTCCTGAATCCTCTTTCCCACATTATGGTCTTTCCAAACTGTACTCCAAACATTTTGACCCCCTGAGTCCAATCTTTGCATAGCTGCCTCCTTCTTACACAACATGTCTCAGTTTAAATGTCACGTCCCTACTCACCCTATCTAAAATATATTCCCTTAGTTTATTATCTATCTCAAAATCCTGTTTAACTAAAAAGTTACCAATTTTTTTTAATGTTTACTTGTTTTGGTTTATTCCTTTTTGAGCATTTCTCCACTAGCCTGTAAGTACCACAAGTGCAGCAATTATGTCAATTTTTTTTCAACAAGGTAATCCCAGCCCTGTAGTTTCTTACTTATATATACCAGGCACTTAAAATCGGTTACATAAATATTATCTGACTATAATAATTATATATGTTATGAGATGCTATATATTACATGTTTTAGTCTATTCTGGCTGCTATAAAAATATACCATAGACTGGGTGGATTATAAACAACAGAAATTTATTTCCACAGTTCTGGAGACTGAGAAGTCCAAAATCAAGGTGCCAGCAGATTGGGTGTCCGGTGAGAGCCTGTTGTCTGGCTCATAGAGTCATCTTCCTGCAGAAAGGGGCAGGCAGCTCTGGGGGGGGTCTCTTTTATAAGGTCACTGATCCTGTTAATGAGGGCTCAGCCTCATGACCTGATCACCTCCCAAAAGTCCCACATCTAAATATCATACTGAGGATTAGGTTTCCACACAGGAATTTTGGGGGATACAACATTAGGGGTACAGTACTATATAACTATATAGCCCCTAGCATTAATGTTTTCCATAGGGTAGAATTTCCATAGCTTGTTTATGGTATGTTAGGTGGCACATGAATAACCATTATATTTTATTTTAATAAATAAATGTAAATTTTAAAAAGTAAAATATAAGCCATATTTTCTGTGTTGTATTGCATAGTAATTTACATATTATATAAATAAATTATACAATAAATAAAAGACTATTTTAATATGCTTAGAAAAAAATTTGGATGACTTCTGAAACCCATGATTTTCCAGAGAATGCTCATTAGGTATCACTGTTCCTCATTTTGAGGAAGAAAATTAGAAGAGTTATAATATAGGTAAAAGTAGGCACAGATTCTGAGAGTAGCATGTAGATTTTTGTAGTAGGGGGCACACAGGTCTAAGATAAGATGAAAGCTTGATATTGCAGTGAATCTACGCAGCTGGGGAGAAAGTAGGGAATTAAAGGTCTAGTGCACCGGTTATTAACCTGTTTCAGTAGATTATATTATTATGATGCACAAGTGTTCACTGCCCATCCCATTTGGGTCAGGCTTGGGCATGTGACTTGCTTTGAAGAATGCAGTGTGAGCCTATGTTTTGGTTTAAAAAGGAGCTGTGAAGACTAGCACATCACTACCGTGTCCTCTTTTCATCCTCAGCCACAAGAACCAGCAGTGTTCCAGACAGAGGATCCTCAGTCCACCCAAGTCCTACAGAGAAGTTAACATGGAAGAATGCTATAGCTGGTGAAGCATGTGAAATTTCACTCTACTTGCACACTAAGGTACTAGCCTGCTAGGGTCATGCATGCTGGCAAAAACACAAGGCAGTTGGATCAGAGCCCGGGGAATTAACTGCTCACAGTAATAGTAAGAGCAACACTATCATCGCTTGTTCAGGTTCCCTGAGCCTCAGTTCTCACAGAGACACAAAGACCAGGGATGCTGCATACCCACTGGGGTATTTGACAGGAGAGGAACCAATAGTTTAGGGAACCCAAATCTTTTTAATGGCCTGACATTTGCCCTAGAGAAAGACATTATCTTTATTGAACTGGACAGTAAACAAACCTGCCCTTTTCTCTGGAGAAATACATATCTCTATCTTTCTAGGTTGTTAACTATACATTCTTAAAAAGATACGTAACAAAAGCAGTCAATGCCTGTTGCAAGACCCGCAGAAATGCAAGAGACCCCTAGGATACCTGTCACCCAATACAAATAATGGATATGTAGCATGAATGAGAATTAAATCCTCATTATTGTAAGCCTCTGAGATTTGGGGATCATTTGTAACTTTAGCATAATAGAGACTATCCTGAATAATATACCCAGATCTGTTGATTTTATAGGAATACATATACAGAATATTTAGAAATTCCATAAACCTCCAGAAATTATAGGAAAAATTTTGTGTGACTATATCCAAACATTTATTTTCCTTTAGGTAGAAAGTTCACAGCATTTATAAGATTTTAAAGTGTAATGATGCCTCAAAATTCTAAAATAGGCCAAAAAACGTGTTTGACCAACCCCAAGTGTAGACATCTTGACTTTTCATTTATGTTTAATCAGAAAGAAGGTGCATTTTTTTTAAATGTAAAAGGAACTGTGCATATTTGTGCCAGGAAGGTGGAAAGCCCAATTGAAACTGGAATTTTTCTTATTAATAAAAATATTTTCTTACACCCAAAAGTCTATTAAAAGTTTAAGTGTTACATTTGGAATATGAATGCTTCTTCGATCTCTAACATAATGCTCATTTGGGTTGTATTTTTCCCTTTCTAAAATATTTGAGATCACACACACTGCCTATAAAATGAAATGCCTGAAATAGAAATATAAGCCAAGCATTCTTTATGTGCGTGAAGGACAACCAATTCTCTCTTAAATTTCTTTCAATCGTAGTCGGACTTCTAGGGAAATGATGCTGAACAGAGGACTTCTCTTTAAATCTGGAAGTATTTTAATCCAATTAAAGCCAAGTAATAGCACCCATAGTAAATATGTAGAGATAACATGCATTTTTACTTACTGACCTTTGATTAGAATATAAGTGAGTGTGTGTAAACGTACTTGCACGCATATATATAAGATGGAGGGAGAGAGGGAGAGAAAGGGAGGGAGAGAAAAAGAAAGAGAAATTGAAAGAGAAGGAATAAGAGAATGAATTCAACTGATGAACAGGAAAGGGAAATTTGTGTATTAGTGCCTCAGGCAATGTAGTAACCCAGTAATCCAAATCAGGGATTGAGTATCGGTGGTCAGAATTAGGAAGAGGGCAGAGAGCAGAGTGAATCTGGAGTTAGGGGGACACGTCAAGTCAAAGTCGATTAGGAAATGTGGAGATTGAAATTCCATAGAGACGTGCATTTAAGTGAGCGCAGAGGGCTCAAGGGAAGACTGCTATCGGGCGAATGAGGCCCAGCACGATTCTCAGGGGCACAGTTTGGAACTGGAAGCCAGTGTCTCTGTGGGGAGACTCAGGAGCAGGTTTCTGAGAAAACAAAGCAAACAGCAACAAAACACTTGGGCTCCCAGCCCTTAACCCTCCGTGTGAGTTAGTTTGGCCCTGGTTTTTGAAGTGCCCAGAACAGGAAAAATAATGTAGATCAGATGATCTTAAGAAGGAGACCTGGAATTTTTGGGGGAAAAAAAAACTAACATTTTTATGAACTTCTAACTGAAATTGAGCATTTTATTTAAATTGAGTGTAGGCAACAAACTACAAAAGTATTAATATTAGCAGTACCTGTGTCTCTGTATCACCAACAGGCATCAGATATTTTTATATCACAATATAGTTGTTGTATTTATCTTGAAATATCTTTTATATTTATGACCACTTTGAAATTATGGCAGCTATAAAGCTGACTACTTGATATCATTTAATGTTAATAAATATATATGTTGTCTTATGGAAACTGATTTCTTAAATAACAACAAGTATTTTTATTTAATTGGCTTCCTTTGTAACTTTGCAATGTTTTATTTTATGAATTTAAAAATTTTATTCTGATAATTGGCCCATGGCTTCACAAGATTATCAGAAGGATAGATGACACAAAAAAAGGTTAAGAACCTCTGATGCATATGTGTAAAGTTTCAGGCTATTCAAAAGCCAAAAGTATTTATAATTTTAGGAATTGGATTGTTTTTACATTCTGATTTCATAAGAGAAAACTTCTTAATTTGCATTAAAAGTTTAAAATTGACAAGTGCATTCTGGTAAATGTTGAAAGTTCTGAATTTATTTTTGTCAAAAGAACATGCTCTCCTTGCACATGCACAAATGTATTAGTAATAAATATTTTCAAAATCATTGGCAAACTGCATAGAGCTCATAATCACATCAATATGCTGTGTGGAAAGAATCCTGGATTAGACATTCAGTATTCAGCAGTACCAGTTCTACCTCCAATAAGCTCATTATCTGGGCCTGTGGCTCTTCACCTGAGGGGACTGGGCTTGCTGATCTACAAAGCACCTTCTACTTCTATGATTTAGTAATTTTAGTAATTACTAGAAAAATTGTTTGTGATTGAAATTGAATAGCACAATGGGTAAAAAGTATTAAAAAAACTTTCAAGTTGACATACAGTAGTTTTATTCAAATAAGAAAAATATATAAGTACATACCTTTTTGGTTAACAAATTTATAGCTGCAAGGACTGATTTTTCTTTATTTATATTCAACCTACAAATAGTTTTAGTATCACATCATGTAAATTCACAGAGACCAGCATCTTTACAAGAAGTTACCTTTGTTCTGCCAAGGTAGACAATACCTTTAAAACAGACCTTTGCTAAGCTTAATGCTTTGTGGAATATGTATTATCATTGACATATGTCAAGCAGACATTTCCTAGGTTTGCAAGATCAATTTGACATTCTAATTAAAAAATCCCTAAAAAACATTAAGCTCCACTGGCTGAAACTGATTAGAGAATAGCACTAAACTTTACCTATTACCTGAGCTTTAAGAAATACATTGATGAAAAACTGCAACTCAAGCAGTAAATCAGCTCTCTGTCATGCCTAATTATACATGTTGTTAAATTAAAAATTGCTACTCTGAAATGCCATGATATACAGCATTTTCAGATTGACCTAGATGGGCAATCTAAAAATCATCAAAAGAGATGGAAAAAGAATTTTAAGAAAGCATTTGAGACATTTTCCTTCTAAAATTGACAAGAATCTACGTTACCCAAATGAAAGGCCTCAAAACCTGTTAGCAAAGTAAGATGAAGTGAGATGCAGTTAATGTCTCTAAAATTGTAAAATTGTTTTAAAAAGTGCCTTTCTTATTGCATCTAAGTGCAATTTTCAAGATTGAGGCATAGTAACATGACTCTGTGTGCTGTGCTGTGTGTACAATAAAGCAGCAAAATTAATCCCTTCCCCTGACAACCTCTAGAAATGAAAACCCATTATAGTAATAATATTTGTACTTGGGTCTTGATGTTTTTGTGCTGAATCTGAATGCCATGAAGTGATTATATATAGTAGTTGATGGAGACATATGTGCAGATAATTATATAAATAATCCTCTACATAGGGGCAAGGTGACTTTAGATCAGGTGGAAAGTAGTTGCAACCTAATAAAACTTGTAATAATTTTCTTTATTGCTAAGGCATGAATCTTACTAGTCCAAAGATTGCTTAGAGATATTTACTTTTCATGGGGATCCAATGACAGAATTTGACTAGACACTCTGCAACTTGGAGGCCACTGACTACTGCATTATATGCCAAACTCCATCCTGAAGGTATAAGCATCCACTTGACTCAGCATCCTTAACAGGATTAAGCATTTTTCATGTTGCTTTGCTCCTCATAAAATTCAGGTGAAACAACAAGAGTACATTATCCCCTAGAAACACTGCACTAACCTTGTTGATCCACTTAAGCTACTTTCCATTTTTCCTTAGCCATGTTAATATTTTTCCATCCTTGTAAAATAAAAGTTCCTTTGACTCTTCACACAAATTATGGAAAAAAAAAGCATTCTATACTGTTGCCTTCATTTTCTTAATTTTCCCTTAAACAAAATCTCATTACAAATGAACTTTTATACCCTCTCTTGACTAAATATCTACTTTAAAAATAAACAATTATTTCCTAGGACAATACATTATCTTTCCCAAGCCTTAGTCTACTTGGCAGCTTTTTTGCATTTCCCATGTAAACCTTCTGCTGTTTTAAAATTCTCTCCTCCTCTGTTTTCCATAGACATTCAAGTTACTTAATGAATGAATGAATAGGTGAAGGGTTATGCTCTCCTGGTTACCTTCTTCTGTTTCTAAGTGATCCTTCTTTGACATCTGATGCAAACCTATGGTTTTAACTTCTGCCTTTATTGATGATGTTCAACCATCTTATTCTTTCTTTTCCAGGCCTCTTTACCAAATTCCAGATTGTTAAGTCCTCATACCTGTCAAAAGTTCTTTATATGATTTGATCATCAAGAGATTAAGTTCGGTATATCTCCTGACCATCACAACTCCAAATAACTTCTACATTCTCTATTTTTGCTAAGGACAGTAATATATCCTCAGTCATTCAAGCTCAAAATCTGTTTTTTTCTGAACTTTAATTCTCCATTCAGACATGCAATCTTGATTTCGGTTTTTTTCTTTTTTTTTTTTCTCTTTTATTTATTTTCATTGCTAACACAATAGTTCAGGTCAACAGTAAATTCTCTCTGACCCTTTATCTAATTACATACTTAGTTACTTCTCTGAACCCCCAGTGTAAAATACTGTATACAGCATACTGTAATTGCCTCATATATGAAATTAATGAATTTTCCTACATTAGCCTCAGCCTTTTCCAAACCACCTCTACTATTTTTTTTCTAAAAAAACAGCTCTGATGATGTCATCCTTTAGCTAAGGACAAAAGCAAACATTGCAATAGTTCTGCATTACTTAATGAACAGGATCCCAAACTATTTTGTCTAATACTTCAGAATCCTTCCCAGCACTGACCTTATTTTCTGAACTGTAATCCAATCTGTGTTGCTATCCATTCCTGAATTACTATTATCAAATTGTTTAATATTTCAGTCACCCACCAAGATGAAAGCTTTTAACTAAATCTTGCCAGTCTGTTTTCCAGAGATTAGAACTTTGATTCTGAATCCAGTCTGTGTGCAATTCTTAAGGAAAATGAACTATAAGTACGGACTCCACAACTCACAATTGGCATTCCTGGATCCTTCCTCTATAAATGTCTTTCCATTTGTATTCACCACAACCAGAAATTGTCATAAAATTTGAACATGAAAGTGCATTTGCCCACCAAAATGAACTTTGCTTTCAGCACAAGGAATAAATTAGCTTTTTAAGAGAGTGAATCCAATACTAGGTCTCACCTCTGCACCTCTTGCCCATCCTACTATAGTTGACTATGTCTATAGACATCTTTCTTCTGCTACAGTATCTTATAACATATTTAATTTGATTCTTATAACAAACATAACAAGTGTCATGAACCTATGGGTCTACGAACTTCTGAAGGGCAGAGTATGATTTGGCCCTTATTGACTCTTTCACTATAATTTATACATTATCTCATACAAAGAAGAGACTCAAATATATATCAGATGAGTCTTGTACCTTCTTCACCATCTCCATTTACCCCTGTCCCACCATAACTGAGTTGCAACTGCCTTTTTGGGTCTTAGAGAGGAATTTTGCACAGCTACTCTGGTCATGACTGAAAATATGCCCTAATACAACTTCGCATTCAGAAATGAAGGCTTGGAGTTCCTGAAGGTCACAGAAAAGATTGAATTATTGATGAACTTTAATATTTTGATGAATTTTGAGAATAAATTTGTCTGTCACTGTTCCATAATATACTTTCAGTTAGGGACATTTTTATGTTTGTGTGAAATTATATTGTGTCTGTACAGTTAACAGTTTTGCTTTATTTCTCTTACACACAAAAAAACAAGAAAAGTGACAAAATTTTAGAGACAGAACCAAATATTGCAATAAACTAGTTCAAACCTTTCATTTTGCCAAAGAGAAAACTAACACACAGAAACAGAGTGACTTCTAAGGCCAAATAGGGCCAAGATTTAAACAGCTATAATGAGAAACCAGTGAGATATATGGATCAGAAAAGAGAGAGGACTTTGAGACAAGTCCTCGAAATAGATACTGCTGATTTCTCCCTGGTTTTCATTTTCTTCTTCACCCCAGTAGTTGCATAGTGACCCATCTAACGCTACATTTTGAAGGGCCCCTTATAATAGTTGTATCCACGTGATTAAAATGTTTGTACTTCTCTTCTGCTTTTCCTATCTTACCACATTTGGAATGTAGAACTGACTCAAACTAAAAATAACAAGATAGAAGAAAACAGGGAGCTGCCTACTTAGTCTGGAGTATCTCTTTTTATCTGGATTGTTCCACAAGAATAATTCTATGAATGTTTGAACTACTATAGTTTGGACCTCTTTGCTATTACAGCTTAACCTAAACCCTAATATAGTCTTCAGTCCAGGTGTATGGACAAATGGGACAAAGAATTTTAGTGGTAAATGGGACCTACAGAATTGCTGGCGCAACCTGTTATCTGATGGATAGATGTGCAGTTAGGCAAAATGTTTCCTTATGTCCTACAATTGAAGGGAAACATCTCAACTGATTATCTCAAAGTTGGGATGCCATGTTTTCCTGCACTTAGATGTCATGTGAAAATTTTATGCCAATGAGAGGAGCAAACTAAAATGCCAGTTCCAGAAATTTACGTTTTAGCATGATCTGCTATTCCTCTGAAGCATATATAACTTATCATTCAAAATTAACTTTTTAATTCTATTCTGAGAGCTAATCACTCATTTAAATACTAGTTCAAAAATAGTTAATGCATAATTACTTCATAGCAGGAACTGTGCTTAGTGAATGCTACAGACAATGTGCCTGTCCTCATGTTTGATAATAAACACAGCCATTAAAAATAATTAAAGTAGCAAGTTTAGGCACCATGATAAGGAGAAGTGCCAGGTGCTGCTGGAGTGTGAAACAGGATCACTTAAAGTAGTCTGGTGGTGAGAACACTAATCATTTTGTTTTGAATTGTTTTACTGCAGAATCTGTTGAGGAAACAGAGTTCTCTTATTTTCCCTTTATCTTGGAAAATCAATTAAAATTTTTGAGTGCACAGGGAGGAATGTAAAGACAGGGCATCATCTTTCACAGTGTGGTAAAAAGATCGTAGCTATGGAGGAAAGCAACAATAGGATATCATGCCCTCCTTTATTTGCAGGGCGGGATGGGTGGAGTAGAGAGAATAACTGAAATCAAAACCAGAAGTAGGGAAGAAAACAGAAAAGATGTTTCAGGTTGTCTACCTAGAAAATAATACCTGGTTTCCAACAGGTCCTTTCTAGGTCATATAAGTGCAATTATGTTATGCTTTGTGTATGTGATCATCACAACTTTGAGTTTTAGGGTTATTGGGAAAAAAATGAGCTATTGTGTGTGTGTATGAATGAGCTTGTATATGTGATATAGTCATTTTAATATAGTAAACTGACTAACTTTATAGATTAAAACTTGATTCCAATGACTTCAAATAACTTATTATAATGAGCTTTTCATTCCTGGACATGAAAATTCCATGAACAAACCAAGTTAAAATGTGACTAATGGCTTTTAATGCCTAACTGTTGGTCTGAACTTTTGAACTCTACTTATTATTCCTTAATCAGTAATAATAATAATAGCAATAATAATAAAAGAGAGGGTAGAGAAAGAAGAAGCCAATGGTCCTTCACGATCATCCCTTTAAATTCAATGCTATATCAGTAGTGTAGGAGGGTCTGTAAAAATGAAAGAAAAAATAACAAAGGCAGATGGCAAAGCAGAACCCAACATAAGCTTGGACAGTATCCACTGAGAGGGAAGCACTTTATAATTGGTAAATACTATAATGAAATATGTTAATTCATAATTACAAGGCTTTAAGAGTCAATGCCCATCTGTGAAACAAATACCACCAATAACATGTTTTCCCAACAGGATATCAAAGGATCAAATAGTGCTTTTGACCACATTTCAAAAACAAGTCATGTGTTGAAAAGTCTCACTTCTCAAGGGCAGGAGCCTGTCTACATATTTTCAGAAAGAGTAGACAGGGTGCTTTCAGGCAACTAACTCTTCATGATTTCCTAATATTTTATTTTTCGAAGTCTTCAAAGTCTTTGCTTTGATGTTATGTGGGTTGCTTTATCTTCTAACTCACCACAGCTTAAGAGGTATGGTTGAAACTCCCCAGAATGACATTGTTAGTTAATAGTTTCTGATTTACAAAGGATGCTAACGGGATTGGTATATTCCTCTTTTCACATCAGCTTCTCCCGTCCTTTATTTTCCTTTAAAACATTTCCAGAAGCAGAGGGAATCTCCAGCAATTTTTGAGGGGAGAACTATGCAACACAGCTAAAAGTCTATTTTGAACTAAAGCATTCCTCATGCAACGATTGTTAGTAAACATGTGAAAAGCCTGCTTGTTACTGTGCACATTTTGTGCACAAAATGGAATAGTAGGTGGGCCATGTTCTTTATTGATGGAAAACATGTACCTGCATAGAGCTTTAAGTCCAAAGGCCCAATTTTCTAAAAATTAGTGATCCATCAGATTGATGGGCATAAAGCAATCTGCACTGTTGGCGCCTTGAAATTTCTTGCATCAGTCACCAGATCATGATTTACTAATAGGGTTTCAGGGCTTGCAAAATAGCACAACTCTAACCACATATTAATATTTAATCTGGCATTTTAAGTGCACCTAACAAAAGACCCCAGAGCTGCTGACAGAACCCTAAATTGTGAATTTCTTAAAAGGGAATTGAGCAGGTCCACAGTGATTTCATGAGAAGAAAATAAAAAGGAAAATTAATGGGTTCTAATGTTTCTCGTGTAGACCTCACAAGCCAGGGATCTCATTTTTCTTAAAAGTATTTATCATGCATTTTTAGTTGCTGTTTTGAGAATCACAGGTCTGTTTCCATACACTGTCTGCAAAACCCACTATTAGATGACAGCAGATGCATTTGATTAATAAATTTTGTATTAGACAATTTGCTCCTAAAATAATTCATTGGCACTTCCAAAATGTTGCTAAATGAGAGAAGATCTAGCCTATAAATCACTTCAGTCACCTTATAACATGCTTTCAAGCAACTGCATCTGTTCTGAAGTAATAAGTTGAAGAAGGTACTCTGTAGGCAAGTAGGTTTGCTTTGTGACCAGATTTCCAGAGCTCAAGATGGCCATCCAAGTCCCAGAGACCAAGACCCACTTCAAATCAGTGCAAAAGAAGAGAGAATGAATTTACCTGCTGTTACTATTAAACACACACAATTATTCTACTTAATGTATATGATGAGTGCACAGAAAAGGTGCTTAATTGCTTCCATTTCTGACAAAAATATACCATAATTTCTGAAAGGTAGTCCTGTAATAACAGGACGCCAACTGTAGTAACAGAATGTTTATTAGTGTACAAATGAGGGTTATAAATGATCTTTCTTATCTATGGAACAAAATACAAAAGACAACTTATTAGCAAAAGATGAATTGCTTAGCAAGATCTCAATGAGATGCTAGGTTTGTCATAAAAAAAAAGCTTTTTATTTGCACAGAGCAATGCCTGTATAATCCATTTAAAATAATATACTTGCCACTAGGTGGCTATTTCTGATCAGATCATTTTACCATTTTAATTACATTTTTAATATCCTGGCTGCATAAACAAAGATAAATTACAAGCCCCGCACAATCTGGCTGCTAGCTTAGGCATAGTCAGTAATAATATCAGCTTTTGTTTGTGCCTCCTCTAATTAGATTCTGAAAACTAGGCTTTGTCAATCAATAATTTTAATTTTAGAATCCCCTTTTGATCTTGCATTTCATGTTTGTTTGGGACAATGATCAGTAGGACAAAGCTGATAATTTATGCAGAAACAATCTCTCAGCAGAGCTCCATGCACATTCCTCCCCATCAACAGAAGCCTGCAGACTAAGCTTGACACAGGTCTAATTAGCATGCAGATATGTGTCGCCTCATTGGCAATTCAAATTGCTTTTTTATAATGTACCTCAAATTGTGCTACTCAAACATTGTATTTGATTTCCAAAGCCCCCTGGGCATCCTATAATGTCTCCCTTCATCCTGGGTATGAAGCATTTATTGAACAATCTGCTGAGACTGGCTGTCTTTTTGAAAACACCCAAACATTGTATCCCTGGGACCAGCTTTTCTTGTTGTCAGAAACTTGTTCTTCTGCAGAATTCCTTGTGTCCCATTTGCAGGTTTAGAGATGTTACCTCATGAGTTGCTTCTCCCACGTGGTCGATCTGTAGAAGGCTTCATTCCTGTGCCACTCATTTTTAAAGTGGGGGAGGATGTCTGGCGCACACACATTAATATGCAGCACATAGCCACATCTCTGAATGCCAGTCTTCCATTCTTCATTAAACAAAAATGGCTGGATTGCAAGGATTGTTCTTCCTTTCTCCCACACGCATATGCACACACACACACACATTTGCTCCTCAGGCACACATGCATGCACACAACCTTCTCACACACCTACACACCCACCCAAGACATCCAGAGCCTGTCGTTGTCAGGATTGAGTTGTGTGTGAAAGTTGTCTGCTGCACACATGACAAACAAGGAGATTCCAGCATACACTAGGGCTTCCCCCCCCCTTTTTTTTTTGCCACGCAGCAACAAGTGGCAGAATCAATGGTGTACAGTTATTCAGCAATGTAATTCATTTCACTGGCTTTGGCTCCTAGCCAGATCCGCCATCTGTCTCTAGCTCTCCCTCTCCCCCGCTCTCTCCCTCTCCCTCTCTTTCGCTTGAATTTGTCCTACATTTCGTAATATTACGTGCCTGCCATCCTTATCCTATGCCAGAGGTACACCACCAGTCTCACCCCCATTCCGGCGTGGAGTTCTCTGAGATCGGTGGCACTTGGGGTATTCCACTTCAGTGCCGTGCGAAGAAACGGGTAAGCAAAAAGCAAAAGGATTAATGCAAAAAATATGTATATATATATAATGTTCTAGTATCCAACTGCTTTTGCTTCAGCCTTTTATCCAAAGCCTTGAGATGGATTTGCCTCATCCAGGAACTTTTCCTGCTTCGTTAGAGTATCTTCGTTGATGAGTTCATCAGAAGCTGGCACTCCATGCCAGTGCTCGGCTCCACGGAATGCCTGCTGTTGGGCACTTGCAGAGCTCTGCCACCAAACAACCTCCTGCATTGGAAACCGGGGGACTACTCCAGGATCTTATGCGTGCTTGCTGTTTGAAGCTGCAGAAAAGTGAATAATCAATTAAGTATTGATTTCTTGTAAGATTTGGTAAATTTCAAAGGCAAGACAAAGAGGATGGCTTAAGGAAACACTGCAGGGACTTGGCGTAAATTAGACAACTAACGGAAGCGCAGAATAAAATAACACCTCAACTGAAGATTTCCTTGGAAGAATTAGCACTAGCTATTGGAAGACAATGGTGGATTTAATCAAAACAGCAGGCATGCAAGAATTTTGTCCGTGAACCAGAAAAAGGAGCTAATTATAACCACCTTTTTAATGGAGCTAATTTGACTGAATGGATGCAAATGTGCTTTATTTATGGATGAAGAAGCAAGCCTTACTGCAACGATCTTGGGATCATCGTATCTGCTAAGCTTTGCAGCTCCTGTAACCTTCAGTACATTTTTATTTCCGGAGAAGGTATTTGTATGTAAACAACAGTTAATCATGCAAAAGATTCACCGGAACAATATACTATGGTATATGAGATACAATCATAATTTTGCAGCCTTTCAGGATTTCCCCTCATTTGGGAGTTTTGCAACCTTTGCGTGCAAAGGGTTATGGTAAACAATAAATGAATGATGTTAAACTGTTGTGATTTTTTTCAATGTGAAGTTTATTAACTTTAGCTTTCTAAACATGTTGATTCAGAATTGTTTGGCAATTTATCCATAATGAAAGGAAGGGAATTGTTGGGTGGGGTTTTATAAATGCATTTGTAGTCTTCTTAGAGATCGGAATGTGTAGGTCCCACCAGCCCATGAGCTCTATAATTATAAAAGAATGGTAAAAATTTTTGACAATTTGAAGAATTGGTTTTATAATGGGAACAATGTGTTATAATCAGTAAAAGGAGAATTGTTATATTTTCTCTCTGGGTAGAATGTTCTTGAGTGGTTAACTCCTCTGTTGCTGAGGAGAAGTAAATATCTTGTAACTGGCAAGAGGGAGAGATTGTAATGACAATGCTTTGTTCCTATGCATCCTCACAATTCCGGCTGAAGTGCCTTTAAACATTTATTTCGATTTCTATTATTTCTTTCTCTAGTCTTCTTCTTTTCATCATTTTTTGCTGTCTTGCAATCTACGTTCCCTGAGCAACCATAGGAACCAAGTTACATTAAGCTTCAACACAAAGACCTTGTAAGAATAATGAATCCTCATTTGCATCGACATTTGTATTCAGATTTGCCAGGCTATAAACTTGGCAGATCAAGCGGAATATTAAGTAGAGGCTTCCATGGTAAATTGTGGCTCTTGAAATTGCTAAGTCCCCCCCTCCTTTTTTTCTATCTGTGGTGGCAGGTGAAGTCTTACGACTACTTGCTTCTTAAGAAGCACATTGGCCCCTTCATCTTTCAGTATATGATGTCAGTTTCCAGCAGAAGAGGGAAAAACCAGCAGAAGGTATTCTAGCTCAAGGCACACTATGGCATGTGACTGGAGCATTAACTCTAAAGGCTGGAGACCATGAGAGAGGCATCTTTAAGCAATTGAATGGTGTGAGAACATTAATTATCATATGTGGGCTAATGTTAGATTTTTCTGGTATATTCAAAATATATTAATCTCATAAAAGTTCACACTCATTTTTTTGGTAGTTTCTAATGGTTATAGGAGGACTTAGGTAGCTCTTTACTCATGAAACAGTTGCAGTTACGCCATTCCAAGTCATGATCCCTGCTCTACTCATGCCCATTCCAGAAATACTTAAAATGCCTTATTTTAATAAACCACTATGAATTGAATGATTCAATTCTTAGTTTTGCTTGATTCTGAAATGGAAAATAGGAACAGTCATGGTTACTTCTGTTTAAGCTCAGAAATATGATCTAACAAGTCATATCTACAATACAGTAAAGAATGGGGTGAAAATGTCAACTTTAATTTTCATGTTGGGTACAGTCTATGTGATGCCAAACAAGTGAGTAATTGGAAAACATTTGTGCATGACTTACTTTTTCATGCATTATCCCATTGTTTCAGAATCTTGTAAACAGAACCTAAATCTATGACCTATTAACAAACTCTCACTTCTTTGCCATATTTTTTCCTCCAAAGAACCCTTCACTAGTGGGGAGCAATAAAATGTATTAGAAGATCAGCCCCGCAAAGAACTTACAATGGACACCTCAACAATGGCTTTCTTTTTTAAATTTAAATACTGTAAATGATGAAATATAGACTTGGTCTACTATAAAGCCATTCCTTTATGGTATATCTTAAGGAATTATGAACTTTTAGTAACTACAATAAGCAACTGACTTAAGTAGCTCTTACTTTAGGTTGGATTACGGTTTAATTGTGTGTAGAGAAATGGGAGGCTGTTTCATGAAAGATAGTGGACTTTTTTTGGGAAAAAAATGTACCAGAAAATATTTAGACTGAAGGACATTTCATAAGCTTTCATAAACTTGTAAAACATTCATAATAATCTTGCCCAAAACAGGTATATTAGTAAGATTTCTATTAATGTATTACAATGTAGTGTATTCTGAAGTAGATATTAGATAATCTTAACAGTAACTGGGTTTCAGACTCTGAAAAGAAAAGTGCAAATCATGGCTTTGAGAATTACATGTTTGCATCCCACAATCTCATCATTTTAAGGAGACGTAAACTATTAGATAATTTGACACCAATTGCAACTCTACTGGAAAACAAGAGTAAACCACTAACTGAAAAAATTTAACTTTTATATTTACTCTTTAATATAAAAAACATGGTACCATGGTATATATCATAAAGTTGCCTCGATCCAGAGCAATGACAGATAAACAATATTTAAATACAATTCTTTCCATGAGAGGCTTTAATGATAGCACCTTATGATGAAGTATAACCATCAGTTTTATAGCCAAATGCAAGCAAAGTTTAGAGACTGATATATAGCCCTGAAACAATGCTGTTTATACGTGTCAAGTAAAGATATAAATCTTTCTTTTTTAAAACATAGTTGCTATTGCATGAATCTGAATTTCAATCTAATAGGCTTCGAAATGGTATTTCTACTAATGTGGATGGGAAGGATACATATTGGCCCCCTTCCCAAAGAAAAAATAAAAATACATTTGATTGTATTGAAAAATACACTTTGGTTATATATTCACATAGGATTTAGAAAGGAAAAGATTTATATTTATACCTTTCTTCAATACTGCCCATCAGTTGGAAACTGTCTTCTCTAATAAATGCTAATGACTTGGTTGATTACGCTTGTGCAGGTACTTACTATGCGGTTTTGGGAATCAGCCGCTGATGAAGCTTATCAAGAAGAGAAATTATAGCATTCTCTCATTTACTTTCTGAACAGCAGGAGTAAGAATTCTATCCAAAATTGTATTAGTGATATTATTTTAATATCCACACAGTAAAGTGTGTACTATTTCTTGCCTGCCTTCTCAGTGTCTGGGAATACAGTTGGATGGCTATTTTAAACCAGAAAATCAAAACCAAATTAAAACACATATTTAAAATTGAAGTACATTATCCAAGTTTGATAAGGGAGCAAGTGGAGTTGTAAAAGCTTTTTTAGGGGGTTTGTTTTCCCTACGATAAGAAAATAGCAAAATGACATACACTCAGGGTAATTCCACTATGTTCCTCTTCTGTTTATATTAGAGGATATTTGTACTAACTGCTAAAAATGTACATTACCATTGGGTTTTCCCCACCACAACTTAACATATCCACTGTCACACTCACTGACAGGTTTTTAGCCCCGGGTAAAATGCCCAAAGGACAGGGCTGGGCATCCCGTGCAGGTGAGTCTGTGTTCTGTATGGACTGGAGTAGCAGAGTCCTGCATGTGTTATCCTGAGATAGTGACTTCACTGAATTTAAAATCGATGCATTTCATTGGTCCCCTTTAGTAGAGGGCTGGGGGTTTTGCCACATTTATGAGGCATACAGAATTGTGAGCTAGGCCACATCACGGTGTATGTGTGTGCTCATGACTTTGAAAGTCAGTTCAAGATTTCTACTTATCTATGAGGGAAACAATTAACAGCATGGTCTTAGTTACATTTCTCCATCTTCTTCCAGACAAATAATGAAAGGCAAACATCTAGAAGTATAGATATGGACATGGATATAGATATATGTTCCTGTATTTCAGAGGAAAGAATTTAGATAGAAGATAGATGAGAAATAGACAAGTTGATAATTAGCTAGCTATATGATAGTTGATAGGCAGACAGAGACAGATAGATAGGTATAGTATATGTAAGATATATCACTTTCTTCTCGTATTTTAAAGAATATGTATCATTGCTACTTAGGGAAATATTAAGGGTTAATAACCACAAACTCTTTCAGTTAATAGAAAATGTGTATATATATGGCATATATTTTTGTGTACATGTACACAGCAAAAAAAAGTTTTGACAGTAAGAATGGATGATGGATGTAGATAGACATCATGGAATAAGAGGTAAGAGAAGATAGAAGAAAACTCAAATATGTAGGATCAATGAACATTTATTCTCACTTATAGTCTTGAAGGTCTCTACACTTAATTTAAAATCCCTGGCTTACTTTTATATTTAAATACTTGGCTTGCTCCTTTTATAGATGATTTACATTAGAGGTCATTCTAAGAATGAATAGAAGTTCTTACTTATTTCAGTAATTTTGAGATTATTTAGGGGCTTTATTTTAATCATGATGTAATGCATATTTTGTGGTGATTAAAATGATATAAGTAAATTAAGTTAATGTGCATTTAATTTTCTACCTTAAGAATTCCTGTAGTTACCAATAAATTTGGAATGAGATTTACACTAACATTACCTGCTTTACATTACCCAATGATAATGTAAAAAAATTTTAAACAAAAATTCAAAGTGTTTTTGTATAATATTCCTATTTCTGTGCTAAAAACTGTCAAGCATAATAGTACTTATCTAGGTTTCCATAAGGTAACATCTAGGAATTTCTAATTTTTTTCAGGATTATTATCTTTTTCAAAGTACACTACACCTCAGGTATAAGGTCAAATATCTCTCTCCTTTTATTCCCTACAAAAAGGCACCTAAATCCAGTTTAATAAAATAATTATGGGATTGGTTTCTCTTCACCTGTTGGATATTCTGATGTTAGTAGGCAAGCCTCAATTTCAGGAACCAATTAGAGATTGACTGACTCTCAGAAAAAAATTTCCTAATTTTCTTATTTTGTTTAACCTCCAAGATGGTAGGCTAAATTAGACAGTTTAGATTTCAGGGGTGTGTGCCCTAAATTTTAAAATACTATGCAGCCAACTTCACAGTTTCCTCTGAGGGTGCTACTGACTTTTCCCCTGTTTGGTGAACAAAGGAAGTTGACTCAGTTTACATATTCGACCAATCCCTGTGCTTTTCACTCCTTTGTCCTCTCTGTAAATGAATTAACTTTCTTTTTCCTTCACTAGACTATTTACTGTTCTGAATAGTATTTCATACTGATTTTTAGTCTTCTATTCTTCTTACTGCTATTGATACTTAAAGTACTCATTTCTACTTTTATAACTGTACCTCTTTCATGAAGTTTTTACTAATCAAGTGGAATCACAAGCTACATGTTCATGATATATTCATTCCTTTGCATCTACCCACATCATTATGGTAGCCACAAAATTTGCATGTATGTCAAGCAGAAGGTCCCTGTCTGAATGTCTATGCTCATTCAGTTATTCTCCCAACATAGATTCACTGAAACCCTACTTTGTGTCATGTGCTTCTACAGAAGTAATATGATTATAACCATGAATTAATTAGGCAAATAAGGATACACACAAACTTTTAAAGCAACGAACAATGGGAAAACTTGCCCAGGAAGATACATAAAAAATTGCAGTTAGGCATTTTGTCCATACTTATGTATGTATGAAGGACCTTTTGGGATTCAAATTATAATTTGAAATATTTCCTAAATGGAATATAACCTTCCCATTCCAGTTTGATTTGGTAATCCTGTGCTGGTTCCAAATTCTTAGTAATGAAAGTTTGCAACAGACACTCTAAAACTTTTTTGTCTCAGAACCACTTTACATGATTAAAAACTACCAAGGTGAAAACAGCTTTTTTTTATGCATATGTTCTTGTTAGGTATGTTTTTATTATGTATATTATGGTTATTAGAAAGTACAAGAGACTTTCTATTTCTAAATTATTTATTAATTCATTAAAAGTGACAAGGGCAAACCCATTAAATGTTAACATAAATAATATATTACACCAAGATATTTTTCAAAATTAAAAAAAGCAAGGAAAATGGCACTGCATAATGTAAAAAAAAATTTAAACAAAAATTCAAATTGTTTTTTATAATATTCCTATTTCTGTGCTAAAAACTGTCAAGCAGTTTTTAGCACAGAAATATACTTTGGCAAATCTCTCGAATGCGTGGCTTAATGGAAGATGCCGAATTCTCATACCTGCTTTTATAATCAGTCTTGCAATATACTATTTTGGGTAAGGATATGAGGAAAATCCACCCTCTCACAAATATGTAATTGGAAAAGAACATTTTCGTAGCTGTTTCATCTAATTGTGGATGTTCTTCTTTATATACACCAAATGTCAGCAAGTAAGTAATAGTTTCTTAAAGGTTGGTTGCAATGTGGAATGCGAAACCGTATCAATGAACTTTTTGTTCTTTTCTGTGCCAAATCCCATTTTTTATCTTCCATTCTTAACAGATCTGTGACCCATGTATGACTGTATAACATCATGAACTGGTCTATAAGAAAATATCGGTTCACTGAGTCATGCAGCTCTTTTTGTTGGCACATTGATACAGTATCAAGAAAAATCATGTTCATTAATATTACCATCATGATCTCATAAAAAATTTTAGTAAGTATTGAGAATCTGTCAAGCTCATGAGAGCAGATATAAATTTTCCAGAATTCTAATTTTCCTTTAAAGCTAAAATATTATCAACAGATACTGTAAGTTGTTTCCACTGGTCACACACTCACTTGGTTTATTTTCAAGTAGGTATCTGTCTATTTCCCAGTCTGAGTCATCATGGTTTGTAGGCCTTAAAAAATGCGGCTGCTATGGCTCAAATTCAAACTCCGTCACATAAGTGCTTTACCTCAAGATGACCATTATAATTTGTTCTTCAATTCGCAGCAGAACGTCTATATGGCTAAGTCACACTTTGTCATAAAGAGTATTAAAAAGGTAACTAATAGAGGAAATTTAATGACATTAATTGTGTCATCAAGGACCAAGGACTTTTTTTAGTTCAACTGTGTAACCCTGAAGAATACGCTGATTTCCAATACAATTTGGTGCTACCTGATTCATGCTAAAAAGCCAGGACTGCTAAGGCTCTTGGCATTGTGCGTAAATTTCAACCCAGGTGAAAAAAGGAAACAATAAAAGTATTACAATGAAATTAATAGTTTGACTTCAAGGACTCCTTAAAAGTTTCTCAGTGTTTCTCAGAGGTCTGGCACATACTTTGAAATCCACGGACCTCAAAGAGCCTAAAATAGAGCTATAGATGTTCATTGATCATGATCTGATACTCAGTATTACCTAAGAATTGACTAGAATTCATTACCACCTACAACACGTAACATTTCCAAATTGCTTCGTAAATAATTTAAATACATTATGTTGTTTAATCTTTTCAATAAGCCAATAAGTGACCATTATATTTTAAAAGAGAAAATTACACCTGCATTTAATGACTTTTTGAAGGTCACAAGACCTGTAATTGACATAGTCCAGTTTAATATTCAGGTTTTATGAAGTCCAGTGTTATCATTTTACCATAGCTGTTCAACATAACTCTTTTACAGCCTCCTCAAAATTAAAGAATAGTGAACAAGCGCTGTACCATCAGCTTGGTAGCAAGTATTTGTTTAAGCACCATGAGAACAGTATGTGTATATGTGTAAATCTTATTCCGATCCAAATCCTTTATAGCATGGAAGCTAAATTTTACACCTATTTCATTACAGTCTAAAACTGCACTATATTTATGTGATGCCCCCTCAACATACCTAATTGGTTTTCTTTAACTGCTCTAATAATTAATTACTGATTTGGTCATTACATTGGCCAAAATAACCATTGACCATTTCAGTGAATCACTGACCAGCAATTCTAATCTTCAAAATGAGTTTATCTGATCAGTCTTGTGAACTAAACAACTTCATACAGGTTAGCAACTGTTTTGACCAAAAACAACTTATCTAAACTTTGCCAGGCACAAGAATACAGGTAAGAGAAGTTTAAAAAATAATTCCTGAAACGTATTGATGGGCTTTTGCATAAAAGACTTAAGTCAGACCAACACCATGTCTCCGTTCCCTTGTCCATTTAATGAGGGAGTCACTATATGATCTCTTGTTTCACTTACAATTTTAATATTGTATAATTCTGATATGGAAAGTAATGATTTTGGGCAGTCATGATTCTCTTAACTTACAAGTTTTCTTTTTCTGCCAATCTGTCTTTGCACTCTACTATGAAATCTGCAAAATCCAATTCATTGCTTAAATTTACATGTGAAAGGTTATAGAAGCTATTTATTTTATCAGCCACTTAAACCCCATAAAAATGATATTTACTAAAATCTTAAATTCTTTATTTTTTCTTCCACTAAACAAAAATGAAATTGTTTTTATAACATCTATGGTATGATAAGTTTGGGGTAGGGGTCATAAAAATGGGTTTCTTCCCCTAAATGTTAGCTGCAATCCATCCTGAACATAAACTCATAAAAGCTATTTTGGGGAGGAAGGGGAGAGAAGAAAGTAATTATGTTTATTTGCAATTATTGAAATGATGGCAGCAGAGGTCTTCCAGAGACAGAAATATAATCACAATTACCTGGCCTATACAGAAACTGTGTTTATTTCAGCAGGCAAGGCAGCGAATTATCCATACTGGGGACCCTTTTTATAAAGACTCCTGCTTTGCATAGCTAAAATATTTTTTATTTACTTTATGACAACATTTATCCCCTTCTATCTAATATCAAAATCAGAGATATCCTATTATTGTTGAGCATGTGTTTTAAGTCCTCTGTGCTCTGGAACCTGGGCTTTGCCATCTCTAAATCACCTGAGTGTGGTCAGGTGACTTGTCCTTTCTAAATCTCTATGGAAGGAAAAGAATCAGGTGTCTCCAGGCCTCTGAGAGCAAGGCAAACGGTAAAGGGATTCACGGCCAGGACACTACTGTGCCTCCAGCACTGCTTAACCAAACTCTGGATAAAAAGTGATCCCACAAGAAAGGGGCTGGCACATAGTAGGCAATGAGTGCACATTGGTTTCTCTGGATTGTTCATGTCTATCTCTAAATCTAAACTGCAAAGGTTTTTAACAATGGAAATAGCATTTTCATGTATGGATTAATGTGGAAACATGGTTATGAAAAACATTAAATAAAGATAACAGTTTTATAGCAATTACTTCAGTTATATACATAAAACAAAATAATGGAGGCCATTGAATGGTCATCAATAGAAGACTTCAAATAAATTAAGGTGTATCAATATAATAGAATACTATATAGAAATTAATAATGACGTAAAGCTACAATGTTTTCACATGGAGTGACTTCCAAGGTATGTCGAATGAAAAAAGCAAGTGCAGAAGAATATATATAATATGCTTCCATGTGTGTAAAGATATGTAGATACATATCTTTAACTATATAAATGACAGAAAGATCACAAACTGATAAAAACAGTTAACTGTGGAGGGAGACAATTTTCACTGAAGATGCTTTTAGATAGTTTGCTTTTTTAACACGAGTCCACTAGTTACACTAGTTTTAAGATAAGCAATAGTTATTTTTTAATGTAAATTAGAGATGATTTTATAAGCAAATCCTTGATACATTCTCCACTCAAAAACAAACAAAAATTGACAAAGAATCAGTTTTATCATTGGTTTCTTAGCATCCTGTAAAACCAAAAATAGGTTATTTTTCAACATTTCAACCCATGAAGGCTTTAATTCAGAACAGAAAAAGTCATTAACAGAGAAGAGAGAAAACCAAAACATATTGTTGATAGGACTGCCAGATAAAATATAATGTTTTTATTTGCTAAAGCTGGCACCCTAATTGTTGAAAGGGAAAAATCTTCTGAATTTTTAGGATATACTATATATATTCAATGCCAAATATTAAGAGTTTCCAAGTAGTCAATTTTCTATTATTGTTTATATAAAATATATTATCCTTCTAATTGAATTTTTAAATAATATATTTTTAAAGACAAAAAATAATTAATGTCTCTCCCAACTTTAAGGTATTAAAGTTCATACATGTAATGTCACTCCATTCTGTCTTTTCACATTTGCATTCCAGAACTTTCTTATTTTACCAGTATATTACAGGCAAATTAATCCTATTCAGTGAACATGACTTATTCCTGAATACTCATTCCAACTCTGACTCATTCCTTCCTTCCATGTTCTTGCAGTCCCTGGATTTGAAATGTCCTGAGGTCTATTCTATGAGATTTTCAGTCTCTGATCTCATTTGCATAACATTGTTTTATGTCTTCTATCATTGCAATGTGTAAACATATCAGTGTTGTTAATAGATAAGTAGAAGTACCATGAAAATAGGAAGCGACCACTTCATCGCATCTTTAGTCTTTAATCACTGCACACGCTCCAGCAGCCTGGCCCATATCTTACACAGAGGCTACAGCCAGCAGAGTCCAATAGATAAGTAGGTGAAAGGCAAAGGACAGCTCAGCCCTTCTGAAGATTAAACTCAGTCAACTTGGAATCTCATGAAAAAAATAACCTCCCCAATTGGCATATCCCTTTTATAGTTGGAAAATGTTCCTAAAATGATCCTTAGCCATAATCTTTCCAGGTGAAACAAATAGGTTAAATTCCATGTCCTTTACTTAAGATTTTTATTTAATTTTCTTATCCCTCATTCTTACATTGCTCATATGAACCTTCAGATTCTTCAATTGTTCTCTAGGTTGTGGTATACGGAGCTGAGCATTATTATATTCTAATGAATCAGACAGGTGCTGAATGATTTTCTTCATGTTAAACTCCTTTGCTTCAGATTAAGTTTTTACAAAATGTCATAGTAATTATTCTTTAGACCTATATATAGTCAATTCCAATATTATATTTGAACAATTTGTTTCTCTTTTATTTTTTTCTCTATAACTTCTTTATTGGAATATAGTTGATATACAATATTATATTGGTTTCAGATGTATAACATATTAACTCTTGTTTTATTAAATGATCTGGTTCTTCTTAAATGATCCTTGCAGATTAATTCAGTCCCTTTTTTTTTTAGGCAAGGACATTTTGGTTGCTATCCCTAAACTACAAGGGGCTATTTCTCTATTACCTTGATGCTATTGTAAAACCCTGGGTGTGCAATTCATCCTGCCTTTCAATCAGTGATTAAAACAATGATTCTCAAATCCTAGACTGGTGCTATTTCATGCTGAAGTTCCCCTGCTCCAGGGTGAAATGGAATAATAATATGTTGTGGTGAGTTTTTTATAAAGCCACCTTTGTTCATTTTTTTATGTCTTAGAATATTTCTCCCATATATGTGGTAGTAGATGATACTAATTATTTTTTTATTGTCACTAAAATCTTGGATACCTTATGCCAGGTTCCTATTTTATTTTTATTTTTCATTTTCTTATAGAATTCCAACTTTGGAAACCACTAATAATAATAGCTATAGAAGTAGCAATAATAAGAACAGCAAATACTTAAAAGTGACTTATATGCAAAGGGTTGTTCTAAGAACTTTGGATATGTTAACTCAAAGCAACATCTCTGAAGATCTTACTGTCATTGTTTTAACACTAAAGATAAGGAAATTGAGCAGAGAAAGGCTTGCAAATATATCCCAAGTCATGCAACTAGTGTATTGCAGTGTGTAAAGGAGTGGAATTAATCCAGGGAGGGGCATCCAGAGGTCATGGTCCTGACCACTGTGATGAAGTGTTACATTTTCATGCTTTCACATTCAAATTGAGCTACTAAACTTTTAAATTCTACTTTAAATTTTAAATGTCATGAGGTTTAGGCATGTAATAATGTTTTTCTACATATTTTTGTTTCATATTTTAAAATCTTTCAGATGGAATAGAATCCAAAGTGACACTAGATTTCTATCAAGACCTTTAATATGCATGCCTACCTCATGACATCATATAGAATTCTCTCTCTTCTAGAACTGCATGTTAATTTTTAAGATAATTACTTCAGGAATTTTCTCTGAGTACAAAAAACAGAACTTCAACTGGTCTAGGGAAGACTAGATATTTATTCTAGGGCCCTAAGATTTAGAGCACGTAGCTTTGAAAGTAAGACATTTTAAAGGTTAGCATGTCATTAGCAAAGGTTAAAAAAAATGGGAGCATATGACATCAAAGATGGCTGAGCAGATCCACCTCTAATATAAGCACATATTATAAAAATATAATTGAGAAAAAATTTAAGAAAGCAGAAAAATTTTTTAAAAATCAATGCTAGGAAATTTAAAAAGAAATTTAGAGCCAGTGTGGTAAGTAATCAAGTTTCTATCCCAGGAGTCAAGGAGGATTATTATTGGATACAAATCCTAACATATAGAAGTCAATATTTCAATGGCCATGCAGGGACAAGAGAAAAGAAATGCCTTGAGTCTGAGTAAGGAATGGAGCATAAGGCTGGAATTCTAGTAGGCCTGACCCAGAAACCAAATAGGCTTTAAAAAAATATAGTAGCTCAGAGAAGTAAACCCTCTGCCTGGGACTCTGGATGGGAAAAAATTCTCCAAATAAATTAAAATCCCTGGCCTACTCCATACAAGTGTATGGAGTTTCAATTTCTATTGCTAATACAGGTATCTCAAACTGAGAAATTAAAGTAATCTGACCTCAAAATGTGAAACCTCTCTCTGAGCCCTAATCATCTAGGTTTCTTTCCAAGGGATTTGGGGAAGGGGAAGACAAGTGAGTCAACTTGACCATCAAATGAATTCACAGAAAAAGAATTAAAAATGAAGTTATGATTAGCAACATTAGTACTCAAAGAACTTGAAGTAAATTATCTGAAAGATAATGTTATAAAAATATTAATTAAAGAGACAAAAGAAATTTAGAAACCTTAATGAAAGATTAGCACACTATGGGAAAATAGAATTTCTAGAAAAAAAAAATCACTGAAATTTGAAACTCAATGAATGATTTTAATGCCAGATTAAATACAACTAAAAAGCAAATCACTGTAGGAAGTTTTGTCTGAGAAACTTACATAGAATGAAACATGAACAAAATGAAAGAATTTGAAGTGTATGAAGGCCAGAGACAGTCAATGCAATACATATATTTAATAGGTGGTTGAAAAGAATTGAATACAGAAGATGGAAAAGGAAATATCAAAATTGAAAATTCACAAAATTGATGAAATTAAAGAAGCATGTAAATACTCAGATATAAGAAGCATGCAAATCATGTATTGGATAAATAAAAATAAATCCACACTCAGATGTGTATATCTAGTGAAATTAAGATTAACAAAGGCAAAAAAATATTAAAATGAATGAGAAATGACAGATTCAATAAAGAAATAACAATTACACAGACAGCAGATTCTCATTCATAGTATCAGATGCAATAACAGAATTAACAATTTCAAACTACCAAGAGCAAATAACTATCAAATAAGAAAATTATACCAACCTGCTACAGATAGGAGGTTCCAACGACGACCCCCTTGGGTTTAATTTGCTAGAGCAGCTCAGAGAACTCAGGAAAATGCTTGTATTTACAAGTTTAATAAAGGATATTGTAAAGGATACAAGTTAACAGCCAGATGAAGAGATACATAGGGCCAAGTCCCAAAGGAGCTTCTGTCCTCAGGGAGCTTGGGCCTGCTTGGAGTGGCATGTTGGAAGTGTTCTTGTTCCCCAAGCACAGCAGTGCTGTCCAACTCAGAAGCAGGATCCTAAAGGGTAATAAGCTCTTCTTAGGGTTTTTTTGTGAGGGCTTCACTGCATAGTCAAGATCGACCACTGGCTGATTCACCCTCCAGCCCCTCTGCCCTTTCTCCTACCAGGGGCTGAGGGTGGGGGTGGAAATTTCTCACCCTCTGTTCACATGGTTGGTTTCCTTGGCAACTAGCCCCTACCCTTGGGTTGGATCCAAAAGTCTCCTCATTAAAATAAAAAGACACCCACTTCACCTTTATGGCTCTGAAACATTTTCAGGAACTGTCGATGAAGACCAAATATGTCTGAGAAATATGTTAGTCACTTGAACGACTAAATATATATTTCTTATAAATCATTATATTACAGTATGCCAACAGGCTTGGTGTTTGAAGTTGGGTAGATACGCTACTAAATGTGTGGTAGCTTTTGACGTGCACACTCAGATCTGTTTTTGAGGGAACATGTTGCTTCCAGAAGCAACCTCTAGACCTGCAAGTTCAGCTCACCTTTGGCTTTAACACTTAGGCTACACTACCTTCACCTGCTGCTAATCATTACTGGGCACAGCAGATGGACGTCCTCGAGTTAGAGCAGGCCATGTCTATCCTAAGCAGCACTACTCAAACAGGCAACCTTTGCTCTGGGGAATCCCATCAGCCTGGCCAAGAATTTCGGAGCCTTGATATAGGCTCTTCTCCTCAGGCCTTTCATTCTGTTTTTTCTAAGGCGTCAAGTCATGCATTGAGATCTCAAAGCACTCTGTCTTTTTCTGGTCTGTGTCCCTTTATTCTTCACAGGAATTTCCACCTATCTCTTTGATGTCTAATTCTGTCTTAGTAACTGTCTGCTTCAAGGAGAAACCAAACTGACATATCAAGAAAGAGGGTGGACCCTGAGTCAGGCCTACAGGTCAAATATGTTGCTTCACCTGAAAGAACAGCAGTCAGGAAATAACTGGGTGCATTCAGGGAGTAGACTTTCTTAAATAGAAAGCCTTGGTTACATCTCTACACATGGCCTACTGCCTTGACTTTGGGAGAACTGGGACATTGTTTTGGGTGACAGAGTCTATCTGGGCTAAGACTTGCTTACTTAATGACTGACTTACTCAGTCTGTGCTCTGAATTGGAAAAGTGGTTTAGTCTTAAGAATTTTCAAGCCTTTCTGTTTATCTTGAGTGCCCATGGCAATAGGCTATACCTCACAACCACTCTCATATACTGACATCCTTCTCACTCATTAAGACTATGGAAACTGGTCAAATCTGGCTCATTCCAAATATTGCCATCCCCTGGTGAAATCATCATATCTTGAGTCATCCATACAAAACACTAGCATCTAAACTCCATGCCCTTTGCCTCCACTGTCATGCAGTCCCTCAGGGATGTAGTGACACCTGGGTCATACACTCTGATATTTTCAATCCAAATTCTCATTTCTAAACTCAATCTGGAATACTTCCAGCTAACATCATTATATCACTACACCAGTTTTGTTTTTTCAGTATTTCCAGCTAGCACACTTTTATTTTTCCTATGTATTAGTACTGTGTTATCTTGCTTCCTACTATATGCATCCTATATTGTACAGCAAGACATTTCAGTCATTCTCCTATTTGGATTTTTTATGTCCTTGAAACATACCATAAACAACAAATTGAATAATACTAGAATAATGGAATATTAGTAAATTAATAGCTAAAAATATGAGATTTTTATGTTTTGACTTTTTCCTTATCACAATGAGATATAGCATCTTGAATGTTTAGTGGGATATAAGAATCACTGACCTAGGTCTCATCTTCTATGAACAAACATAGGATTTTATTTCCATTGCTCACTATCCAAAACAATATAATTTCATGGTGTGTCAGTTGCATGTATCTTTATTGCCAGAGCTATTCCAGATTATGCTGTCAAAATTTAGAGTCTAGTGAGAAGTCATACCAAGAAATTTCTCGACATGTTTCTAAGTTGTAATTTGCTTAAATATTGTTTCACTAGTTCTTTCAACTCTTCGTTTTCTTTCTGCTGTGTCCTAAGATACCAGATTTACTTTTTAATTCTTAATGCAATCTTTAGTAAAGACTGAATTAGTTAAAATAAATCACTGAAATACTCAGTCTTTTTTATTTTTCTTTTAATTGCTCAGGCTTTCTTTTGAATCATCTTTCTTTCATGCACTTTGTTAAAGTACCAAAAGTTGTTTTGACATTTTTATAGTTATATTTCTCTCTGGTGTATTCCTGGAGCCAGAAGGATTGAAACACTGTGAGTAAAGATCTTTCTTGTACTACTATTTATATGACAAAGATGAAAAATATTGTCCAAAATAGTTCAGTCTAAATTTATATGCATTTTTAAATTAGCCCAGATAGTATGGGAAAGCCATTTTGTACTATTACTTACATCATGAAGATAAAAATATTGTTTATAATATTCAACCTTAATTTGTATGCATTTTAAATTAGTTCAGAAAATATGGGAAAAACCATTGAATATTTGTGGTTGCCAAAGCTACTCATGTTCACTAACTTCTTTGAGGGTGTTTCATCACATACAGAAAGACATCACTGTTAGGGTTATTTATGAAAATTCTAGTATCGCAAGGTCAAGATAATCTAACAATGGAATATTTTTAAAAACATAAATTATCCAAAATGCACAAACTATTAAAACTAGCTAATTTGTCTTTTCTGACTCTAATTCATAATAAGTAGTGTCTATCGCTCTGTCCTTTTATGTCTACTACCCATGATAAAATAGTGAGCCTGGGAATTAGAAAATGATTTATTTTATATCAATGTCAGAAGTTAAAACAATTTTTTCTACAAATTGCAAAGTAAGTCTTATAACCTCCAGAATGGTAATTTGATGTCCCTAAAATAGAAGTGGAAGTGGAAAAAAAATTTTTTTTAAAAAGAATCCATAGGTGACAGAGAGAACTACTCATATTATTAAAAATCTAAGGAAAAGTAAAAATAGTCATATTTGTCCTGGTAATTAAGGTAGTGACAGATGTTTATTCACATCTTCTTTTAATAGAACATTAAAGCTTTATTAAATTAAATAAGGCTAAGGCTAGTAATCAAAGGTAAAACTCCAGATAAAAAGATTATACAACAAACACTCCAAAGACAAAGTCTTATTCCAAGTTAGTTGTTCAGCCAATAAACATGTGGGCCTCGGACACTTATTTATAAATTACTTCATATTAGCCTTTGATTCCTATGCCTAAAATCATCTATTTTTGAAAAGGACAAATTATACATCCTGTTACATTAATTTAGCCATAAGATAAATGTCTAAAACAATGTACTGAAAGTAGTTGTTATCTACCAACTGTCACCTGAAATTCAGTTTTATGATATAGACGAAAAAATACACACACACACACACACACACACACACACACACACACACACACACACATATATATATATATAACTGTCCACACAGTCTAGGGGGCTGTGAACATTTTAAGATGAAGAGAACACAAAAAACTTTTCCCAACTTCTGCTACAATTTTATGTCTCAAACACAGTGAATCACTGCTCAGAGAATCACTAATCCAGAGCACACAAAACCCGGATTCACTTTCCACATTAACCTTACCCCTGACTCCAGACATACTGTAAATCATAAAATAAAAAAATAAATAAATGGAAGCCTTACAGAGTCGTGTCAGAAGGTCACAGACAGTAGTTGCTAAAAAAACAGTGGTAAGTCATGTGGTGTATGGTTAATCTAAGTTACAAATTTTATGCTTTTTGTGGGAAATCCTTAGAAATAAGAATTATAAAAGGAAAAGTGAAAAAATTGTCATTATGAGCACATGCATTTGTAAAATAATTATGGTTTCAATTTATATTAAAATCTAAACTTATTTAGTGTTTAAAATCTAAACATATTGACTGTTAATATGCTTAGCAGAGATTTTTAAACTTTCATAGGGAGAATTTTGTGAGAAAAATTATTATACTTTCTATTATGTATATTATACATTTATAGCAGTATAGCATGGTATATTACTATAACTCTCCTTGGGGCCACTATTTTGTCATCTGAGAAACAGGATAAATAACACGTTCATCCCATGTTGTTCATGATTAGATAACCAAATATGTGTGTGTGCACACTACATGTACTCACAAACACACACATGTGCGTGTGTAGACAGCCAGTTTATACTTGCTATAAATTACCTTTTATCTATTTCATATCATTTATTCTCTCATACTGTATAAAATTGCAAATGGAAAGTCAGCCAGAAGTTTCAGAGGCCAGACAATCTCAGACGGGTTTGGCAAGGGGATTTGAGTAATTTTGTCCCAAGAACAGCACTTGGTCCTCTGCTTCTGAGTCCATCAACATTCTCTATAGCTCTCGTCAATTCCTCCTATTCTTCACCTTATCATTTTTTTTGGTTTTATTTACACCAAAGGTGAGCTTAGATTGGTAGATAAGTAAACTTCCATATTAAGTATTAATTATAGACTTTGGGTTTCTGGCTAGGTGTTTGAGTTGCTGGCTAGAATCAAGGAAAGGCAAGAGTATTAGATGAGTAAGACCAGTAGTAATATAGATTAATGGCTGGTAAATAGTATTAATAAATGTTATATAAATATTTTCTTTGTGTCATGTACTATTCTAAATGTTCTGCATATATCAACTAATATCATACTCAACCATGAGATAGGTATTATTACATCCATTTGCAGGTGAGAAAATTGAAGGACAGAGAGTTTGAGTAATGTAAACAAGGACACAGAGCTAATGAGTAGTGGATCTTGGATTTGAACCTAGCAAGATGACTCTGGAGTCCATGCTCCTAACTGCATGAGGCTCCCTCTCAAAATCAGACATTCATGAAGGTTTTCTACATGCAAGTTTTTATAGAAAGTTCTGGGGGGATTTGTTACTCAAATTAGTACAGCAAATTCTACTTTTGACATTCCTCCTAAATCCTAGGCACCATTTTAACTGGAAGCATGAATCCATAATAAGGAATAAGAAAACAATTTCTTATTTTTAATTAGAAGGTAAGTTTCTAGAAGCAGGAGAGAATTAAACATTTCCAGGAATTGACATAAAACAAATTTACATACCATGTTCATTTATGATTTTAAAATCTTAATAATACAAAGTCAAAACAGCTCATCATATACTATCAACTAAATGAAAGCAAAATGCCACCCCTTAATTAAGCCAGGTGAGTGCAGTGGCCCAGGCATAACTACTAAACATACCTGAGTGGGTGGGTATAGAGTATGACCACCTAGGCAGGTCATGTTTGGTCTCACAAGCACAGCTACCACTCAGCTGTAAGAAGATGTTGCCATTTAGAATCTAGTCCCAGTGTTGCTTTTGTTTTTTATAAGGAAAGCTGGAAATCCAAATTTGTATGTGAAATCTCATGATTTAAATTTTTAATTCAAATTTTAAAAACGCCAAGTATAATCATAAGATATCTATCAAACTAAAAATGACCTCTTGTCTTCCACATTTCCATTTATGATATAATTTCCAATGGACTCATTGACTAATCAGTCTTACTCCTTGTTTAGACATTGAAAAACATCACAAGAAGTTTCAGGTAAAGTCATATGGTTACAGTAGTAGACACACATACAGTCCATACTTTCATTTCAAATCGACAAAACCCATTGTATTATTTTCCTATTTCTGCAGTAACAAATTATCACAAACTTAGTGGTTTAAAACAACATATATTCATTACTTTATAGTTCTGAAGTTCAAAAGTCCAAAATCAGTCTCACTGGGCTAAAATCAAGGTGCTGGTAGGACTGCATTCTTTCTAGAAGCTCTGTTAGAATTCATCTCTTTGCCTTTTCCAGCTTTTAGAGGCCACTTGAAATAACAGACACGTAGCCCCCTGCTCTATCTTCAAATCCGTCAGCATAGTATCTTCAAAACTGTCTCTGACTGCAACCAGCTATGCCCCTCTTCCATCTTTTAAGGATCCTTATGATTAACACTGGGCCCACTTGGATAACGCAGATAATCTCCCATCTCAAGACACTTACCCGAATCACATCCGCAGTCTCTCTTTCCATGAAAGGTTATATAATCACAGTTTCTGAGGATTAGGACATTGACGTCTTTGGAGAGCCATTATCCTATCTACCATATTCACCATATATTAATAAATTTTCTGAGGGGGAAACACATTATATCCTAGTCACACTGCAGGTAAGATGATGGCTTAGATAGAGGAGAAATAAGAAAAAAAATGGAGTGGAAAAATATGCCTTAACTGAAGAGCACTGAAGATACCCCCTAGTACCGTTATACGTCTCCTTACAGAGTCTTTCACTGATTAGATGACTACATGTATAATCACACATACATATGCACATACATATGCGTACACATAGTCGCCTGGGTGTTCGTCATGGGGAAGATTCCAAGAAATAAGAAAATAATAGATCTCACTCAGCCTTTAAGAACTTTGCTCTCTGCTATAGACTGAATGTTTATACCTTCCCCAAATTCATATGTTGAAATCCATTCCCTAATATAACGAAATCTGGAGATGGGGGCCCTTGGGAAGTGATTAAGTCATGATGGTGAAGCCCTCCTGAATGGAATGAGAGCCCTTCTAAAACAGTCTGCAGAGAGCTTTCTCTCCCCTCCTGATACCTGCGCACACAGTGAAAAGACCAGCTATGAACCAGGAAGCAGACTCTCACCAGACACAGAATCTGCTGGTACCTTGATCTTGGACTTCGCAACCTCCAGAATGGTGAGAAATAAATGTTTATTGTTTACAGGCCACCTAGTCTATGGTATTTTGTTATAGCAGCCCAACTGGACTAAAACACCATCTAACGGAGGGATAGGATATACTGAATATTCTCAAGTTGCAACAATCAGGAGGGATTAGCCAGAATTAGCCTATTATGTTTCCTGACCTCTAGTCACAGCTTCAAAGATCACAATCACACTGGAGACACAGCGGATGCTGTGGGGCACGAGTTAGATCTCTCTGCCCTTGAGGACCAGGGTATTCAATTCCCCAGATACTGGGAATGTTGCCTGCCTGTAACATAATACTTAGTCCTTCTCCAGAACGGCCCTTAACTGAAGGGAGTCTTAATTATGCCACCTAGAGAAAGGAGAAGGCCTGTGGAGATGGCAGACAACTATACCTAATGACTAGACAATATAAGGAACAAAGTGCTATCTCCCTTGACCCACTTGGGACCTCTCTGTAGGGTCATCTCAATTCCAGAGCTCTTTATTGGATCTAATATGGCCTGAATGTCAAATGCACCACACTTCAACTTCTCCCTCCATCCAATCCTGCATCCTCAACCCCCTCACAATAGATGCTCCTCAAAGCACTTTGCAATAAACATCCTGCATGCTTTTCTCAGAATCTGTTTCTCAAGGTAAATGAACTATGACAGAGGTGTTCCTTTACAGAAGAATAAACAAACAAAACAATACAATATTTAGATTCTCTATTTGTTCACATACATTCCATAAAGTATTTGAAGTAGTTTAGAGAGGTTGGACAAACAAGCATATTAAAGGCATTCATTTTGAGGTTTGGAAACTGTTGGAGAAGGCCCAGCTCAGAATGTTTAGTCACTGACTCCACCTCTTTCCAAACACACACACACACACACACACACACACACACACACACACACACACACACACACACACACCTGCAGAGAGTCAGAAGTCAAGCCAGTTGAAAAATCGGAAAGAATAAATTAGGCCAAAGATAAAAATTTTCTTCTGACTTGACTTCAACTGTAGTTGCAACTGTTAGTATTGAGCAGTTGGTGACTTAAGAAGAAACTGAGCTGGAACAAATATTTGAATATCTGGAAGTCACTATCCAAATCCATTCTATGAAATGACAAGTTGAAAATTATAGTTGTATTCAGACTCAAATTTAACTCAGCAAGTGGAAATGTTATGAATTTTTTCTATCCTTCTCTTTCCATCTTTTTGAGGAATTTCACAAATATTACTACATATACATACATGAAAGTATAAAAAGTAAAATAATGTATTTAAGTACAATTACACTTAATAATGAAGAGGAAGCCTTAGGAGATGCTATGAAGATGGCCTTATTATGGGAGTCTAAATCAACTTTTGGAAATTGCTCACCATGCAATCAATTGGATTGCTGTCTAGTCAATCCAGATGAACAATTAAGATAACCTTAAATAATCAGTCATATGTTTCAGTGATTTAATAATGAAATATGATCAAGTATACTACATTGTAAATGATTGCTCAGAATCTAATACTGTTTGGGAGAAAAAAAAAACCTTGACCATATCTTCATTGACAATTACTAGCCAAAAGCTAAGTGAAAAAATGTCAACATTTATACTAATACTGCTGTACATATATACCTACAAATATTTACTAAGTATTTGCTATCTTCCAGGTGCTTTAATAGGCAATGAGAAACTAAAAGTCTCATAAGACACTATTCTTAGCTTATGAGGACTAATAGTATAAAAGTTTACAACATAATATATGTGTTGCAACAGAAAGACATGAGGAGGGGGGATAGAGAGGTATACAGAGGAGAGATTAATGCTTTGTAGGAGAGTTGAGAAGCAGAAGATTGGAGTAAGATGAGTAGGATTTTGCCAGATGCCACGGGAGGAAAGGAATTTCAGCCAGTAATAATGGTTCAGAAGGCAGGGATTTGGAAGTGAGTCCAGAGCATAGAGGGCAAAGGAGAAGAATGGAAATATACTTTGCAGTAAACTTATGAAAGGTTTGACATGCCTTGCTAAGAAATGTGGGTTTTATCCTCAAACAACAAGGTGACCCATAGGAGCTTGAGTTAAGGGTGTTCAGTGACTCTGAGCCTAGGAGAAAAAGTAAAAAGAATGAGAACTGTGTAGACAAAACTCCACAAGGGTTACACAGCAAGGACTTTTCATAATAAAGAAAGGAGAGGTATTTATTTATTACTTTTCATAATAAAAAAAAAGAGTGAGAGAAAGAATCAATCCCAGGACCATGTAGATATTACATAAAGTTATGGAATACAGAGATATGTATATATCAACCCATCACATGTATCATGTGTAAAATAGAAACTATATACATAACAGTAATACCTTGTATTTATATAAACCTTTATAGTGTACAATCTATGTTCATGATTATAACTTCATTTAATTGTTAGAATGTCAGTAAAGGAATTCACATGAAGCTACCCCACAGCTAAACCAGAGCTGGATTCTGAATTCAGCTCTTAGCCCCAAATTCTAGTGTTCTTTTAATCAAAGCAACAATATATGCCCAAATATAAACTACACTAAGGGAGAAACTACATTTTAAATGTGCATAAATTCAGGTTTAGTTTGTGTAAGCAAATGCCGGGCACCCTGAGCACCAAAATGTGAGTCACAGAAGGACCAAAAAGAGACATGGGCCCATTAATAAAAGGGGCAAACAGTTCTGCTCCTGCATATAGGTTTTTAGAATTTGCCCTCTTTGTGGAAATAAAATGGATTCTTCTATTTCTTTACTTCTCCCCCATTCCCATTTCCTTCCATCAAGCCTCTTTAGTCCAAATTGGTGAAACATTACTCGATAAGCACTTCCTCACAAACAGAACTTGAAGCTTCTAACACACACACACACGCACACGCACACACACACACACACACACACACACACACACACACACAAAGTGAGAGAACTAAAAAAAGGTCTCAAATTAACTTGATCGACCCTTTCATTTTTATAGTAAGAAAAACAAAATCCAGGGAGGCTAGTGGCTTGACAAATGTGGCCCCAGCTCGGTGGCACAGCTGAGATTTCCACAACCTGTGGCCAAGAATCATAGGACATATTCTGCCAAGAAGGAAATTGAAAGAAGGAGGGATTCACAGCAGTGCCCATCTGGGACTGCGGAGGGAGAGCGAGGCTGCTACTTCAGTGCTCTGCAGACTTCTAGATTTCACGGAGTAGTGAAATTTCAAATAAATATGCAAATCCCATCACTAGGTTGCCAACGTTTTAATTTTACCAAAAATAGACATTTAAAAACAAAGGCAAAACAAGTATAAACTACTTTCACCACCATTTCACACGAGAACAGATACCCCCATACTGAAGTTTAAGACTCTCCTTTAAATGAAATAAAGTCACTATGAAAAATTCACCTTACTGTGGCTTTACTTCATTTAGCTGAGGATGAAAGCATACTTCATCTTGGACGAGCTCTAGGGTGGTGGCTAGTATTTAAGAACTACCACAATATGGGAATAAGCCCTAAAAGGAGGGTCAGACTTGCCTATCACTGAGACTGTGTGACATGGGCCAAGCCAATCTGCAGCTCTGGATCTCAGACTTGCTTATTGGAAATGAGACCTTCTGACCAGCTCTCTGCAATGCTGGCATTCTAAGAACAGCCAAATACCCGAGTCAGACCAACTCTACAGATGCACCTGAGAACCTGGGTGATTTAGAAAGTCTCTTTCCTAGGTCTTGTCCTTTCCAGCTTCAGGAGTAAGAAAATGCCAGCAGGTGAGGAATGGCCTAAAGCTGCTCTACCTGGGATCAAACATGGCACATATGTCCACGAGCAGCTTCTAAATTGACTTTCATGAAAGAAAATGTCAGACCGACCGGGAGTGTTGGTTTTTAAATTATCAAACACCCAATTCTGTATGATAACTATTATTTCCAAAACCACTATTGCTACTATCTTTATAGAGAAAAAAGTCAATGAAAGAAGGAAAAGAAAGCAGGGTAGTGGGGAGCAGATGCTAAAATGTAGTGAAAGGAGGGGAGGAGGTTAAGTCTGACCATATGAACCTTATTTAAAAGTAAACCAGTCAGGCACTGCTCTTTACTAAGGGCGGGATCTCAAACAGAGTCATTGCTGGTACATTCAACCCCTTGTGGGTCCATAAATGAAAAAAAAGTAAGTAGGAGAATGGGGCAGAACTTTACAATGTATCAACAGAGGAACATTCTTTCATCCTTACAGTCCTGTGCTCTGCAGAAGGGAGATGGAAAATCTGCACGTTCAGCTAAATCTTAATGAAGTCTTGAAGAGTTAAATTAGACTCTCTGGATCAAATACAGCTTGAAGGTTGAGAGAAGAAACCACAGGAAACCTAGAAACAACAAGGTAGAAGCAGATTTAACTAAGAGTTTCCTTCCCTCGGTCTGTTTTAGTCACACCCATAATATAATTATAACCTAGCATTTGCATTTAATTATACAGTGTTGAGAAACACTGGATTTTATAGCAAAGCTGAACCAAAGACAGAGCTTTATTGCCAATAGGTTTTGTACTTTTATCGTGAGGAATGAATTTCAGAGCAGGCAAACACAAATCTTAGCTAAATAAGACAAAATGAAGATATTTACAGCCATGCCAAACATAGACATATTTGCACAAAAAATGGTACAAATAACCAAATGTTTCAAATTTGCTTAGGCAAATAGTAAGCTCTCAATAAATGTTAGGTGTTATTATCATCATCGTATTTGCAAAAAACGATTCAATATTTTTTTTGGCTTCCATGCCTATAAAATAAAAGTCTACAGAAGGGTTAGTGTAAGATCTTCAAGCTACTTTTTTACAGAAAAAAACCCACAGCATTCAGTGGAGCCATATACACCTCCTTTGGTGTTATTCCATTTCCTTCTCTGTCCTAAACTCCAGAGGTGTTAAAAAGAGGGTAAGGTTCTTCCTTGGCATGGATTTTGTGGTACCAACCACAGGAATTTGCATGACTTTGGTGCATAAGTAATTGCTATCATGAAAATCCCTGATTTTTGAAAAATAAATGATGCATAAAAGGCACATAAAAGTTCAGTTAATAAGTCCCAATGCATTCAAGAACATATCATAGCTGAGCCAATGGAATGAGTTTTTTATTCAGTGGAGACCTCTTAAATGCATTGCTTCAGTGCACAGTAAATCTATTCTTTTAGCAGGTTTATTCCTTTATCTGGTAGTCAATTAAGTGGCCTTTCATGAAATGTGGTGATGACATACATTTGTGGAGGGAGGTATATTCTTATAACTTGTCTGATTATCTATTGGCTTTAGCATGTGTTATTTATAAGTATTATTTCTTGAGCAGGTTTATGCCTTCAAGTAATCATGAACACATTTTAAGTATAAATATGGGTCTTTAGCAGCTGGAAGCCACCATGATTTTAACAAAGTTCATTATTGCTCAAATATCTTATTCAATTTTGAGGGAATTGTGTTTTGAGAATAAAATTTATTTTGTCATTTTCCCCCCTCACTTTCCAGATTGTAATGCCTCTGCTACAAAGAAAAGCAATCATCACTGTTCCATGCATTCAACTAAACATTTCTAGCTATAGAAATGCCATCAGCTTGTTTCATACATCTAAGATGAACTGAGAGAAAAGCTTTTAAAATGCAACAGCATCGATAATAATTCCTCTACCCAAGAGGAACTTCACAGAATAAATGTCAGAAAATGTATTGATACACCTGTGGGAGACAGAACATAATCAGATTTTTAATGTTCTGGATATTAACGTTTTGTTGTTGCTTATTTGTGTTAAACTTTTAATCTGACTGATGAATCACTTTTCTCCTGCTGCAAAAAAAAATAAAGAAAATTATAAGCAAGTTATTATTCCATCTTTAGAGATCAAATCTTTAATTAAATTTTGCAGAATTCATTTTGCACACAAAACAACTGAAATACTAGAAGGACCAAAAATGGTAATTTCTCCCTCTGATCTGCACATTAAACTACTGTTTTAAGAGACCACTCTTTGTTTCATTGAATAGTTTTTAAGTTGCCACTGTTTTAGAAATAATCAAAGTAGCAATGTGATTGGATGACATTATAATTCAACACTTCTATCATCTTTAAATGTAGGCACCAAGCCCAGTCCACAGATGAATTAGTTGTTCTTAAATTAAGGAATATTATGAATCAGTAACAGTGTGACATTCTTTTTTTATGACTATAGCTGGGGTATAATGTGACAAGAAAAAAATGTAATGTTTCCAAAATGACAGTTTTTTAGATTTGTGTTGCCTGAGGTAGTTCAGCTGAACAATAAACTATAATTTGATTGATGGAAAATTGAAGTGGTTCATCCAGTCTGCCGGTCTCGCATACCGCAGCTTTGCTTTTGCATGTATGATGATGTATCACAGTTTTAGAGATAATGTTGTTTGTATTAGACAGGAGATCTTTTGTTTCCTCCCACATAAAAAAAGGAGAACTTCATTACATAGGAGTGATCAAAATATGCCAGGAATTAGCATGGAATCAAATTTGTTGGGGTATAAATTTGTAAAGTCCAACTGGAGAAAACCAAATGATATAAATAAAGCCTCAAACATAGTCATTTGTTGTGGGTAAACTGGCCATGTACTAGCTGTAGAATTATTTGGTCTAAGGTAGAGTGACCTCTGCACCTGAAAAAAGTAATCAGACTATAGCTATTTCACCTTTATTTTAAATAATGCTGTCCTGATCAAGAGAAATCTTATAAACATTGATTACATTGATTCCTAAGCTCTAGAGAGAAAAATGCATTTGAAAAAAATAATAAACTAAACACCTTAACCACATGCAAATTCAAATAAATTGGTAATCAAAGAACATGAGGCTATTTATAATTAACTGCTGAATATTGATGATTTCTCAGATTTAACCACAACAAATTGAAATTAAGATTCCTGAGTTAATTTCAGAGTATAATATTAAATAGAATGGTTCTAGTTCATCTTCCATTATTAGTGGTCAAAGCAACTTTTGAATATTATGTATTTAATTCAAAAAATAATAAGGAAAAGTAACCAACTACTTTTGTCTTTAAGTAAGTAAAGGAAATTAACTGTACACAGATGTTTATTTCAAAGTTACTAAAAATTTTACTAAAAATATTCAGGAATGTCTAAGCAATGTATTTCAAAGTATTCCAGTTAGGAGTATATCTGTAAGCAAAGATAAATATTTTAAAAGGAAAATAATAGGATTGGGATGGGAAAATTCATATGTCACTTTCTCAACTATTCAGGAAGGAATAACGGTCATTAGAAAGGAAACCATCAAAAAAAATTGAGGGGTTTGATATACTTTATGGTCTATATGATTTATTCAAAATAAAATAACAATGGAAGCATTTTTCACCTATCAATTAAATAAAACACTTCAAATGTTTTGAGCATGTAAGCAGTCAGTACTAGCCATTTGATTCTCAGATGAGTGTTCATATATCATGTATGGACGGGTCAACTATTATTACCTTTTTGGAAAGAAATTTGAAAATACAGGTATCATTTCTTGAGTGCTTACAATGTTCTACACACTGTGCTTTCAATGTGTTTGCTCAAGTACAAATTTTATCAGTTTCTATCAAGAGCTATGAAAGTGTTCACAGCTTCTGCCTCCATTCCAATGAAAAAAAAAAGTACCTTAAGAAAATAAAAAATAATATGAGCTAGGCATATAGTCAGTGCCACACTACTTACATGGGAAAGTGGTCAGATGTGATTTAATTATTTTATATCTCATATCTCTTTGATCATGCATTATGATTATGCAGCCATTAAAAATGATTTCACATAGAATATTTTATAGCATGCAAATGTTTACTGTATGCCAGGTTAGAAAAGTAAGAAACAAAATTAATTGCATTATATATATATTAAAGAAATTATGCAAAATAATCTAAAGGAAATGGTTGGTTGGAAATATTGTTTTCCTTTTCTTCTTTAAACTTTTCTGTATTCCCAAATATTTTTTTGTTCACCATGCCCTACTTTCATATTTGGAAAAGAAAAGTCATGATCTCCATTACATTGACTTTATTCCCTACCTGCTCACATTATCACTTAAGGTCCCTCACAAGAAAGAGGAAATATTTTAACCTCTGGGGCCAGGTCAACCTGGTTTGGAATGCTAACTCGCCTACTGACTGCTATGTGACACTGAGCATGTTATCTAATCTCTTTGGGCCCCTATTTCCTCATATGTAGATAAGTTAATCAATACATTTACATAAAAGATTCATAGAGGACTGACTGATCAACATTAATAACCTTGATAAGGAGGAGAGTCCTAGGAAAAGTTTCAATAAGAAAATAATGTTTAAGTATTCTTGGTGAATGAGTTGGCTGTATATATGTGACACAAGAAAAAAGGTTTTCCAAGCAGACAGTACATAGTGAAAATGGATAGAGGCAAAGGATAGAATGGCCTCTTCTGGAACTGGCAAGTAGTCTTTTAGTATTTCAGAATAAAAGATGAAAAAGAGATATACAATTAAAGGATATAGTGCTCTTTGTCATGCTATTAAGAAATTTCCCCAAATTTAAATATCATTGCTTTCTGACATCAATTTTCAATTACTTTAGCTCCTAAGTAAGTTAGCTTGTGTTACTTAAGGAAAACTGGGTTTTGAATTTCCCTCTCCTGGAATTCAAAGAACAAAAGAGCCATCATACTACCACCAAGACCATCACAAATAATGAGAGAAGGGAGACCTAGAGATTTAGGATTTGCCATGATGCTGGATACTTCATAACCATTTGAGGTACGAAGGTTTCTTTTTTGGGGGGCTGTTTTGCTTCTATAATGACCCAACTAGTTTACCTTTTCTTAGAATTCAAAGTGCTAATCTAATATTCTCCTTTAGAAAATTCAACAATTATTTCATTAATTAGTTTTTGTTTGTATAACCAGCAAATCATCCTGGAATTCACAAGAACTTACTGATCTCCTGTCCTAGGTATTTTTTTTTTGAACAGATTTACATTTTTTTTCCAGCAGGTTTTCTTTCTTTCTTTTCTTTTCTTTTTTCTTTTTGGTTGATTTATCATAGCTACTTATGATATTTCACATTTATTTATATTTTATTTTCATTTCTCCAACAATTTAACCTACCAAGAACAATATCTCATGCATATAATTGAGATAACACTGAAATGTTTCTACATTTTTGAGATCCATGTGTTTTAATTTAAATAAAGATACTGTTTTTATAGTAGATTTCCATAGTCTAACTCAAGGGTAGGCAAACCACAGCCTACTGGCCCATTGCCTCAGTTGTAAATAAAGTTTTATTGGGACACAGTCATGCTCATTTTTTGTTGTATCTAGATCTGCTTTCTCACTACAATGACAGAGTTGAGTAATTGCAATAGATCACAAGGTCCACAAAGCTGAAAATATCTAGGACCTGGCCCTTTACAGAAAAAATGTGCCAACCTCTGGTCTAAGTAATCAATACTGTTTCATTATATCTTAATAGACATAAAGGTTATCTTTGGAGGCATTAATTTCAACCTCTGTAAAATGTTTCACCACCAGAAAACAAAGTAATCAGTAAAAACGCTACCTTTTACAGGGTTAGAATTGCAATTGAAAGTTGAAAGCAAACTGTCTACCCAATTAAAAAGAAATGTTAAAACAAAAACTTTTACTAGCAGAACACCACTTACAGACACTCCTCTAGAAAGGCAATATATGTCTAGATTATACATATTGTATATATATATACAGAGAGAGAGAGAGAGGCAGAGACAGGGAGACAAAGAGACCGAGATAGTGATAGCAGCTCTAAAGGACACGAGGCAGAAGATCCCCAAGATCCTACCTGCCCAACCCTCTACCCATCCCCAGGGACAAGTTTTGATGTATGACAGTTGAACTCAGGGACCTAGAGACTATGACATGACACTCACCAGCACAAAGATTCCAAGAATTTACCATCAGTTTGGTCCTAGGAATACTTGTCACCAGACAACCAGACATAGTTTATTAATTTGATTGTCATTCCCTTCTGTGCCTCTCCCCTCACTTTTCTCCAGCTGGCCCCTCTTTCCCTACCTATGTATCTGCAGTCTGCTTTAGTACACATAATCATTTAAAAATAAGAGATGTGTTCAATCTCCCTTTTTCAATGCCTTCTAACCACTATGAGAATTCAGCCCATAATGTGGGCCTGACCCTTCACCTCTGTGCTATTACAGAAGTAAGCAGCATAAAAATGTGTCACTTGCAACTAAAGATTCATAACACTAATAATTTGTTGACTCAGAATTAAACACTAAAGTTCTGAATTAAGTTTAAAATTACTTTAAAATTGTTATCTGTTCACAAATCTATTCTTAGATACAGTTAACAAGTGCATCATTTATTTCTACTAGCCCTATTTTTAAAATAAATTCTTACTGGTAATTTTCTGGAGCACCCTGGGCTGGCACCATGGTCTAAACACAGTGGTTTCTCATCATTTCCTTCAGTGGCTATACTCTGAGGATGCACAAGTGGGTGTTGTGAAGGGGCAGCCATGGTACAGGAGAGGTGGGAAGTGTAGGGCCTCTTTTTTGAAATATTAATTTTATTTGAAAATTTTTTAGGAACCAAAATAACACAAAGCAGCACCCTTTTACATGTATAAAAAAGTTGGGGAGTAGGATTAGAAATTTACATTACTTTTTAAGAACACACAAGATAAAAATAGGCTTCATGGACTATGCCTTTAGACTTCTCGCCTTCTCATCAACCCCTCCCATTCCCACTAAGAATTTACACTTTGCCTCAGGATGTACTTCAATGGCAAATTTTGCAAAGAATATCTGTATCAAAGGTGTTTTGTACACGACAGCATAATATATTCTGCATGTCTTGATATGCTGTATGGTCCTGGTCAAGTCATTTAGCTTTTTACTCTTCAGCTACCTCATTTCTTAATGAGCAAATAACATGACTTATAAAATAAGGAAATCACTAAACTGTTATTAAAAGGTATGTAAAAAAGATTACTGTGTAGGCAGCCACTCATGTTCTGCAAAGGATAGAAATTGGAAGAAAAGATTTACAGAAGGCTTATTTGGAGCCAAATATGCTGAGAATATTGAAACAAACTAATAAAGGAAAAAAATGTATATTATCTCACCAGTTTACCTATCAGGCTTATGTTGTGTATTCATATCTTTCTATCAGAAGCCACTGCTAACTCTATACACATGTAAAGATTTAATTTCTAAAAACCATATCCTTGTTCCCTGGCATCACGTAAAAATCACATGCATACTTTTGTATACTTGAAAAAGCATGTAATGTCGATCAATCACATGAGGATATCTGAGGACTGTTAGTTTGATTTGGGAGCAAATATTTAGATAAAGAATCACACCAGTGATTTTAATCTTTTAAGAACAGAAACTAACTTAACAACTGGAAATTTTGCAGGGCAGGTATTGAAAGTTGCTGAGTTAAAAGAGAAGGCCTCTTATTATTCAAAATAAGACTGACACAAAAACATTTGGATAAGCCATTTTTTGTTAATTTTAGAAAATTTTTGCTCCAAAGCAATTTAGGTTTTCTGTGTTTGTTGATATTACCTTTTAATGTGACAACCATGACACCATTTTCCAAAACAGATGGATTAATGTCATTTAAAAAAAATTACTTCACCTAGGCAGGTGTTTCCTGTGTATGTTTGACATGAAATTAAACATAGCTCCAGATGTTCTATTTGCAGCAAAGCCAGTTAATTTTATTAGAACATTTAATCACAGATCAACAGTGTAATAGAAGGGCAGTGAACGTGGAGCAGAGATTTAACAGGACTTCCTAATGAATTGTGAATTAGTTTATATGGGGAACTGTAGAGAAGTACAATGCTGCTTATGGGAATCCCATAAATATATTGATTTGAGCTTATTTTTCCTGAATTCTGACACTGTTCATATACAGAAGTTTCACTACAGTTGTAAAGTTGTGTGTATGTATTTTAAGCTGGCAATACCATAATTCTGCAGCTCCTTGGTGTGAGTAGAATCATTTTTTTCAAGTTCTACATTTGTGGCGTTTTGTAAACACCGCTCCTTAGGCACGCGGGAGCTTGGTATTCTCGCATCAGCCTCAAAGCACAGTAGGGTGTTCCCGATACGCAACTGCTCTGCCTCCTATGCACAAGACTTGAGAGACAGCATCCCAGAGCTTGGCTATGCCAGGCTTAAACATCATTATATGCCTAGTTATTTTTGCTCTAAGATTAGCTATAGATTTCCCATTAATTATAACATCAGGTTGATTCATCATTAATAAAATAAATCTCAGTGAACTGTCACTGATTTCTTGACTAAAATGAAAACAAATGAAGAAAAACAAGTTCCTGTCTTTGTTATACTCTTATCAAATTTGTCTTTGTAGCAGCCTGGTCATTCCAGAGCCAGAGCAAAATATTCATAATTTTCTATTTTGAAATATTAGTGTGCCCATATGCACTAATAAAAACTTAAAGCCCTCCCTGCTATGATTGATGTTTTTTGTTGGCCCGTCACCTCATTGTAGAGAAGTTTGTTTTAATGAGTTTCTCTAATGAATATTTTATATTGCTACTTGGATGAATGGCATATGGTAAATGCAAGGTAAATTACAGCTCTTTAAATAAATATTTTTCATAAATTATTTATTTTGTGATGCCTGTATTGGTAAGATGTCATGTCAGATAAAAATTGGAAAGTATTTACTGTAATACTTATTTGTAACTTGAAGAAGTAAAAATTTTTAATTATTAACAAGCCTCCGATATACCCATGAAACTTACGGCAAAATTAGCATAAACTATATCACATTACAAATTTGTGGAGACAGCTTGCAGTCTAACATGCAAAAATAAGATAATCACTTATAGTTGTAAGAATTTTTATACAGTGCTGTGCAAATCAGAATAAATCTCTACAAGGATTCTTAAAAAAAGAACTTCGTAGGACCGAAGCTTAAAATGAGATTTAATATTGAGAATTATTTAATTCGCTGAATAATACCTTTGAAAGCATAATAGAATTATTTTAATTGAGTCACCATACACTTTCGTGGTAGCTCTTATTTTCTTTGGGGATATATTTGAGTAAATGAGTTTTTAATCTAATAAATATTAATAGCTAGTATTTATTGACTACCTTTATAAACATTATCTCACTAAATTCTCATAATAGCTATGAAAATGTGGTAGTATTATGCCTATTTCTACATATAAGAAAATTGAGACTCACATGGCTAGGAAGAAATAGAGTGAAAATTTGGACTCAGAATAGATTGGCTACAGTGTCTATGGCTTCCTAGTTTACCTGACAAAGCCCCCAAATATACAATCTCCTACAAAAAGATTTTAGACATGGAAAAAGCAAATATCCTGTTCCTCCTCTATTTTATTTTATTCATAGTAGAAAGAGCTAACACTTAAAGAGCAATTACAGGCATACCTCGTTTTATTGTGCTTTGCTTTTTTGCACTTTGCATATAATGCGTTTTTCACAAATTGAAGGTCTGTGGCAACCCTGCATTGAACAAATCTATCGGGGCCATTTTTTCCGACAGCATTTGCTCACTTCGTGTCTCTGGGTCACATTTTAGGATTCCTACAATATTTCAAACTTTTTCATTATTATTATATTTGCTATGCTGATCTGAGTTCAGTGATGATTACTTACTGAAAGCTCAGATAATGTTAACATTTTTTAACAATAAGGTATTAACATCTCTTTAGACATCATGCTATTGTACACTTAATAGACTACAGCATAGTGTAAACATAACTATAACTTTTATGAGCACGGGGAAGCCAAAAAATTCATTTGACTCACTTCATTGCAATATTTGTTTTATTGCAGAGTCTCTGAGGTGTGCCAGTACATTGTTCCTGGTACCAAGTACTGAATCCCCACAACAGTGCTGAGAGATGAGTACTTTCATGACCCCCACCAGAGAAATGATAAAACAGATGATGTACAGATTGTTTAGGAGTTTGCCTAAGGTCACACAACCTGCAGGTAGCAGGGCTAGCATTCAACCTCAGACACTGGGGCAAAGTCTGTGCTCTAATAATGACACCTTCCACGTTACATTGAAGCATGTTCTGTACTGACACTACGAGAATCCTAAAATTATGAGTGCGTCTTATTTGTGTAGCCCCAGAACCCACAACATTACTTTGAAAAACAATAGATGCTCAGTAAATACTTGTTATACTGAACTGATGTACCAGTGTCTGCTGTTTACACATATATTCAAAATTGATTTTTTTCAGGGTTTTAATACCAAGAAGAGGAAAAACAAGCAAATACTAAAAGTTGTGTGCTACAATTTAATCACATAGGGTCCCATTCCTGCTCATGTCAAATTAAATGACAACAATAATAATAATGATGATAAAAATAATTTGTGTGTATAGATGTTACAATTGTTTAGGGCAAAAAGAAAAGAAAATATGATTTATATTTAGCATTTTGGCTACCTGCATATCTTTAGATTTTTTCAAATATTTGTCCATTTAGGCTAATTGTGTTCATGCTGTCATCACTCCATGAACATTTAAATTTCTACTTCAAATACTTCAAGTGCATTAGCTTAGAAGACAGACTCTCTATTAACAATTAAACATGATAAGAAGTCACATTTTGCCCCTTAGTATATTATGCATGGCACTAGTACATAATAAGCATTTTAGAGTATTGGAATATAAAACCATTTCCTTAAAGTGGTCAGTAAGATGAAGCATCATTATTAATTAAATTAGGTTGATCCACATGAACTAACTCATCTTCAGTCATTTTTTACCTAGAAAAAAATGGCAATTTCATGTGGCTCATTCTAATAGGTAACTGAGTGTCACATACACCATACCCAGATTACCAGTTTGGGAATACAACAAAGCATTCATGTTATACTAAACTATACAAGATGCATTTTACTCTTTTTTTAGTAATCTGAAAGGAACATGAAGATTTAGTAATAGCTTCAGGGATCTCTTATAAAAAGGGGCATTTCTTAAACTATTATAAACATATAATCCAACACTTCTAGTTACTCTAATATTGCCCTGATTTTAGAAAACGAAAATCTTATTATAGAAAATTTTTAATATTAATATATAGACCACCTCTTGTATAGTTAAAATTTTACCTTTTATTCTCTGCAAGTTAATTCAGAAACCCAAATGTAAGCACTGACAATCAAAAACATCATGTAATTTGGCAACATGTTTTGGAACATATTGATTCCAAAATATCTAGATAAACAAAAAGAATCCATCCATATGTTGTTGCTTTTTCTTTCCTTTCTGACAGATGGCATGCTTGAGAATAAATAAAAACAAATGCCTTAAATCAGAGTCTTTATATTTAGTCTGAATTCTAGCTAACAATATGAATGTAAAATATTATTTAATTTATTTAGATTTAAAGTAAAATTCAGGAAAAACCACAACAGATTGAAATTGATTATGAAGGTTGGGTGGGCGCACAAGAAGCAAAATAGTGGTTGCATTTCAGGACCCACTTTTTCGCTCCTTGTTCAATGGAAAGCATGCTAATTGTTTTGTGATGGACTCAGACTACCGCCTGGTGGGCATGTCATGTTTGAAAAGCCACATTGAGATACCCTCTTCACTTCTTCGAAGACAGCTTTGCAAAATATTTTAGCCTTCATTGCAATATATTATCAGAAGTCTTTGATTTTTTCCTTATCCTATTTTTACTTAATGCCACTTTTTTTATTCCAGTTATCAGATACCAGGGAAATTGATATATAAATATAATGATTAAGAGAACATAATATTTGCATATTACATGAACCCTTGTTTGAGAGGTGGGACATTTTTCAAGTGACTCCAGAATGTTCTAACCTCATTATTTCTGATAACTGGTCTGGAAGTGCAGGGACCATTATACATAAATAGATAAGAATGAACATCAAAAGCAACAGCTAGGAAAACAAAGACGGCACTACATGCTTATAGGAGCAGAAAGAAAGGCTACCCAGGGGAGCAGAAATGAGTATTAAAGTATGCCTAGATGTCTTCCCCTTGCACCCTTTTCTTCCTTCTGAGCATGACAGTCAGCCCTTCCTCAGCACATTTGAGAGCTAAGGGAGAATGCTGGTCCACAGGTGGCTAGGCTGTGGACAGCAGCTGTGTCCCCTGGAGATGGTGAGCATGCTACCTTCATAGCTCAGTGCTGCCTCTGTCCATGGAATGGATGCTCTCTCTATATGAACTGTAAGAGTGAATATATTAATACTAAGGAACTAAAGACCCAAATTTTAGAAATCAAATCCCATATAATCACAGACTAAGAATCACAAAGTTAGTACTTAAGTAAAAGTACTTAATACCAACTTTCTGAGAGTCCTCCACCTTTACCAAAGAAGGAATATTTGTCCAAGTTCCTGAACTAATACCACAGAATTAATTTATTTAATATGAATATATATAATTTACAAATATAAATTATACATATATATTTAATTTCTCAGGAAATTTACATCCCGTTTGGGCCAATTTCCCTACACACCAAAACGTACTCTGTTTTATAAATATTCTAACTTAAGACATTTTATATCTTTCAAGAGCAAGTATAGACAAACAAGTGGTAAACCTCAGGGAGGGGATGAGGTAGGGAGGAATGTCAATCTAAATACTCTGCCAATCACTGTCTTCAGACCTAGATTATAGTGCGAACTCAACTGCTGGGAGGTGGGAACCATATCCAAACCACCTGGGAACTCCAAAATGCAGGCAAGCCATCACTGTCCCACCCTCCCACCCAGTCCTGTAGGGAGCTATTATCAATACAAAGTGTTACATCAGTCAGGTGTTGATGTGTATGTGAGGGAGAGTAGGTGGGAGGGGAGGGTTCAGCATCTAGAAACCCCAGCCGATCATCCCAAAGTTCCTAACACTGTGATTTGCAGGTTAAGGCCATCTTAAAACTTTTACTTTAAAGCAGAGTTTTTCAATTGTATCAGTACTGACACATTAGATTAATAATTCTTTGCTGGGGCGGGGGCATGGCCTATGTACTGTAGATTATTTAACAGCATCCCAGGTTTCTACTCACTAGTTACCAGTAGCTCTCCAACCCCCTCCTCCCAGTCAGTGCAATGAAAAATGTCTCCAGATAGTGCCAAATATTCCCTGGGCTGGTAGGAGTGGAGTATCCTGCCCACGAGCACTGCTGAGCTAAAGGTGTGGGAGGTGTAAACAGGGAGAGGAACACAGCTTTGACTCAGACAGGAAAAATCTTCATAAAAAACACATGATCACAGTTGGAGGGCAAGATAACAACCGGGACGTCAGAGTTAGGGACTAAGAGCTCCAGCTCCCAGTGGCAGTGTATTTTGCCAGCATTGAAAAAAAGCAAGCAAGCAGAGGTTGCTTTAGCTCGCCTAAAACTTTGAGAGGAACGTGCTAATTCTAGGATACAAAGTTGTCTCTCATGAAAGACAAGAGTGCCCACTTTTTCCTGAAGAACGTTGTCAATTAAAAAAAAATGAAGTCCTTTTTTTCCAACAAGAAGGTATTGTGAGGATGTATATGATCTTCTCCGTGGAAACAGATCCCCATACTGAAAACAGATCTACCCTAGCCAGACACTGGGTCACAGTAAGTTTTTGTAAGGACTGTCCTCCACACAGTGTCCTGGAACAGTCTGCACCTTTTTCATAATTTCCTTATATTTGCCATTACAAAATGAGTTGAGAGTTGACCAGACAACATATAAAAGAAAAATTACATCTGGAAAATATAAAGTTTAAACAATACACAGCTTCACTAGAAATTAATACAAGAAAATGTAAACAACATTAAGATCTGATTTTCACCATCTGTTAGATAGGAAAATGCCACATGTGGATAAAATGAAAGTTCCTGTGGCCAGGATTCTCACCTGACCTTGGTTGGCTAGCTCACTGCACACGTGTGGACAATACACTGCTATTGACTCTATATAAAGAGCTCCACCCAGTGCTCTGGGCGACATGGTGGCATGGCTGCAAGGCTGCAGGAGAGCAGAGCAGAGGCTGGAGTGGTGGCAGTGCCCAGGACAGAGGCCCAGAGACAGAGACTGGCTTGCTGTGTGCAGACTCGCTCTGAGTGGATGGGATTTTAGTGACTGACCTGCCACTGTGGAAATAAAGTTGGGTATAACCCTTACACCCCATGAACATTCTGTTGTCATTTCGTTGGTCACATTGAATCCATAGTTTTGTACAGAGCCCGGCTCTCAAGGGGCCTTGGGTTGTTGCAAATTGCCTGGAGCTGAAACCCATTGGCAAGACACCGTATTTTAGTGAAAGTAAAGTATCACCAATTATAAAGCACACCCATGATATTATGTAACATGGACAATGTAAAAATGTCCATGAAACTATTACATGTCATTGATTATAAAACAAAGTCAAATTTCAGAGCTGCTAACAATGGCAAGAAGAAGTACATCTAAGAATCAATGAATTCTATACTTATAAAATTGATATGGCCCAATATTGGCAAGAATACAGAAAAGAGACATTCCCCTACAATGTCAGTGGCATTGTAAAGTGATACAGATTTTTGAAAAAAATTTGACAGGAGAATCAAAATAATAAATCCATCTACTCTATGACTCAGTAATCTGATTCCCAGGAATCTGTCTGAAAAAATACAAGCATGAGCATATAAAGGCATTTGTACAAACATATTAAATGAAATATTATAAGAAATGGCTTTAAAAATTTAGAAACAACTTCAATGTCCTCCAGTAGATTAGGGGATACATAAATTTAAGCATAACATTGGAATTCTAAACAGTCATTAAAAAAATAAGGTGGCTCCTATATATTGTTTGGGAACATGTTAACAATGTTAAATATAAGCAAGGTACAGAACGAGGATAGCACATAAATCTGTATTTTCTATAAAGACAAGGTCTAAATTATATCATTTTTAACAGTTATTACCTTTAGAAGATTGAAAGATTTTCAGTTTTTATTTTATATACTTCTACATTTTAAATACCTGTTAAAATTGTATAACAGTAAATGTAGAATAAGTGCAAGAGGGAGGGCAGAAGAGTGAGTTCGGTGTGCCGCCATTTACCTTAGTAAGATAGGATCTACACACATATATGCTGTATAGCCATGGAACGCCTCTGCAAGGCTCTCAGGAGTCTAATGATGTAATAGTACTGGCCACTGTGTGGGAAAAACAGAGAGACTAAAAATAGAAAAAAAAGGAAGCATCTTTGTATACCTTTTTATACAAAAAGCAAATAAATTTTTTATTTTAATACTGTACAGTTTTGCATTTTATTTTTAAATGTTTTCCCTATCTGCTGGTATTTATATGTCTAGTTATATAACTTCAACCATTATACTACTCACTCTCCTTTTGGCTGAATTTAGACCATAACTGGGTATGGACAAGGAGTTATAAAGAATCTGGGCCAAGGTAATGCTGTAACGCCTGAACTCTGGTACCTGGTTTCAAATTCAACATGCATACCTTGGCAGGGTGACCAGGGACAAATCACTTCCTACATGCCAAATGCTGTTTTAAACATGTCACATGTGTTACTTTGCTTAATCCTTATTCCAATGGGAAAGATTCTTTTTTTTGCCATTTTAGAGATGAAGAAATAGAGGAACTACCAGAAATCCGAGTATCCTGCCCAACAGCATAAACATGCCAGAGATGTGAGGAGGAAAGCCAAGTCCTCTTCCCACCAAGAATGGCACCCTGTCCATGGAAAGTGGGCCTCATCTCACCCTTTATGGAGGAAATTCTGCACTTTGGTGACGGTAGGGATTCCATGAGTGTGTTGAATGAATGGTGGTCAAGGCCCTGGGTTCACTCTGGACCCAAGGAACGTGCAAGATTTGGGAGAAGGGCAAATATCTGAACAATTTGGCTTAGTTTAGGCCTTAGGTTAAGTGTCAAGAATCTTCTGGGCACCCACTTTTGTACCTGAGGATAGATGGCTTCACTACAGAGCCCGGCTCTCAAGGGGCCTTGGGTTGTTGCAAAGCCCTGGGGCTGCAGGGCAGAGAGAAGTGGGAAAGTCCATGCATCTCGTTAGAAATTTTTTTAAATTTGATTTCCTGTGTTGTTTTAAGCATTTCAGTTGTATCACTAGCAAGTGAAAGCACTTGCATGTTCAGCAGCTTCACTAATCTCCCAATATGCCTTCAAGATATGACTTAGTCTCATAAAACTGAGGTTCAGAGAAGTGAAGTAACTTGCCAAAGATCACAGAGCTTATAAGACTCAGTACCGAGATTCAAACCTTTGTCCACGGGCTCCAAAGCCAGAGCTCTGTACAAAACAGTGTGACCTGAAAGTGTTAATCCAACGTGTAATGTGCCTAACCTGGCTCCCCAGTTCCAGTTAGAGCTACATCAAGCTGTATCTAGATCACCTCAGACCCATATTAATACAGATTTCAAGCCTCATTTCAAAACTGCTGAATCAATCTCCCTGGGAGAGAAGCCCGTGATCACTATTTACAGCAAGCTGCTCAGGCATAAACTATTAAAATGGCTCCAACTTCCAGACAAACGTTATCTTTTTCTCATGGTTTACATACATTTATGATCTATACACACAACATTTTATATATATACATGAAATTATGACTCTTTTATGCTATATGTACTTAAACTATACACAGTAATTATGATTATAGGTATAGAACAAATACACCTAATTGCTTTTTTTAAACCAGAAGCATAGACTCTATACACTGTATCCTTTTCAGTTCATCAAAAAGTTATTTGACAATATGCTATGTCAGGAAGAGTGGAATTAGTATTTTTAAGTGGAAATGTTTGTGTCTTTGCTCTGCTGTTAGGTACGCTAATGAAGGACCAGGAAAATGGAGAGGTGATTTAACATGCAGCCAGAGCATTGTCGTTTGCTCATCTGTACTTCCACCACTCACATAGAAGATAATTAGTAGATCACGCAAACACTTCTTAAAATAATCTGTGATACGCTGAAATGTATATAAATGCTTTGATGAACACCAAATTTTCTCTTTAGAGTTTTATTTGCTATGTCTTGCAAAGCACTGCATGCTTCTGTCTCTGAAAAGCTTTGCATTGGTGATGAAACAGCCCCCCTCAAATCTATAGCTGAGCTTTGTGTGTATAAAATTGAAAAGTATCACTGAAAATTAGATAATTGCATTGAGTGGCCATAAATTGTGCATTTAAAAAAAAAATCCTAGTTTTAAAAAGTATTTTGAGCCAACAGCTTCCTTTAATGCTTCTGGGCAGTATTTTCAGAACTCATTTGTTTGAGGGGTTTTTAATCTGAGGACATTGAAAAGTTACACCCGCTGTGCTGTCGTCAATCACGCCAGGAGGAAAAATAGTGGCATGATTTGTTATCTGTTATTCCCCTTGCTGTGGTGACTGACTCCCAGTGCCAGCTCTGTCCTTAAGGCCATCACTTATAGGAACCACTGTCTGTCAAAACCACAGCCAACTTTAAGGGCTGTCTTTGTTGGAGCAGACAAATGAGTATGACCTTTAACAATAAAATAGGCACCTACTGAGAGAGATGAAACAGCAGCTGAAATTAAGAACACCATATAGCCATTTCAGACACTTGAGAGAAGTTAGAAGTTGAACTAAAACTTAATTACAAGAGTAAATGTGGGTAGACGTTGTCAATAATGAAACAGACATGGTCAGAAGTATTGATGGGCCACCAGAACTAAAACTTCATCCAGGAATCATCCTACCTTTCATTAATAATGAATAGTATTGATGGGGTTTCTTTAAAAGTGAGGGGGAGGGAATAAATGATAGCGGAAGACTTATGAGGTGGTGTTTTTCTCAGTGGGTGCAGACGTATACAATTTGCTTATGAATGTTCTAGAAGGGCAAAGAAAAAAAAAGAACACACTAAATCGTTGATTTACACTAATAGCTACTTCAAATGATCTGCAGCAAAGTGCCTCTGCCGCGCAGGTATTGGCTGTGAAACTGCCATTGATATTTTGTAGTTTCAAAGCTTAGCGTAGGCATTCCAGGTATTGCATTGTAAAGACCACAGCACAGTTAGTGGTTTGAAAGTCTCTTGTAACCCAGCCTGGCAAGTGGTCAGTGGAGACTGCATTTTACAGAGAACACAAATCAATCTTATTGAGCACTTTTCAAGTAATATAATATTCTGCCTGTGACAATAATGAAATTAGTGTATGGATTTCGTTTAAATATTGAAATGCCATTTGAATATTTAATGAAACAGTACTTTATAAATGTGCATATTTGTGTGGTTTTTGCAAAAATAATATCTTTGGTTTTTGTTGGGAAATCCTTAAGAATAGTTTCAGAAAATCTGCCTTTATTCAAAATCAGTTATATTTGCTAACTTAGCAATACCTGTTTGAGATAGTTGAAGAGTTCATGGATTTCCCACCTACAAATTCTATCACCTCTTATGTGGTAGACATTTGAGTTACTCACCAGTATTTCCAGTTCTCCTTCAGTTTGCCGTGGGGTTGGGAAGGAGTCATTTAACTTCCCTGTCCCCTTGATATTCTTTGGCCAATAAGACAAGAGTGGAAGTGATGTGTCTTTTCCAGATTAATGCAGTTACTTTCCCATGTGAGATTCCAAGCTGTCTCTTCCCTTGCCATAGAAATAAAGGAGAAAACTTTGTATTGAAATGCTGGGGAACTAGTTTCACTAAGAATGGAAGACAGATGCCTTCAGGGTCTCCAGGGCTCCCATGAGGGAGAAATACATAATATTTGTTCAAATTCATTGAGATTTTGGAGTTGTTTGTTACTACAGCATAACCTAGCTTATCCTAATGAATATATTCTAAGTGGGTTTCTTATTTCCAAATTATCAAAACATGCTACCATAACTTTTTCCATATGTTCTATTTATGTATGTGTATCCATGCATGTCTGAGTATTTTAGCAAGAGATATTTTAGATCCTACATAAATTTTTCCTACCTTCTCTGACAGTTATGTTCCTAGCACCATATGTATGCGCATTTTATCAGTTAAACTTGACTTGGTTTGCCCCATAACTCTTCTAGCCCAAAATAAAATCACAATACCTTTCAAAAAAGAAAGGATCTAAGGTCTGAGTTCTAATCCTAGAATTGGCTGCACCTGTGATAAGTCCAGAGTTCACAGTATCACCTCTAGTACAGAAGTGTACAGCCTCAAAAGTACATAGAATTTTTTATAATCAAAAGCCTGCTGCAATGCAAAGGCCCAAGTTTTTAATAGGTTTGGAGTTTCAATTGTAACCTTGCTCTGAAGTGGTTATCCTTTCCTTTCAGCGTAGGGTTAAAAAGCTTTGACAAAGCACCGCAGGGAACATTGGATTGCCTTCACCTACATTGTACCTAACTTGGGATGGATAAATACAGTCTCATTCTCTAATGTTCCCGACTGCCTCTAGGAACACTATATTTTAAGAGAGAAAAACATGAATCCTGTATTTCAAGAGAGGTAGAACTAAGCCATTGTTAACTCCCCTTAAAAAGGATATTCGGTGGCCAGTTCAGTTTGCCCCTGAGACACCTAAAGCTGCATTAAGTACTTGTGAAAGTGAAAATCCACTGGGAACCCAATTCCAGTGTTTAAACCTCAGCATGAATAGTGGGGTTGCTAGCAGGGTGCACTTTTACATGTCCTTATAAGCAGATTCAAAACTTCCTGTATGCCCTCGTGCTACGCTATTTCTATTAACCGACAGCTAACTGTAGTCTTCCCATTAAATGAGCGATCAAAACATCAGGATTATGTAACCTCTGTGAAATTAGAGGAAAAAGACTGATGAGCACCTGAAAAGCAAGAGTTTGCATATTTATATCACTTAGAAAATGTCTGAACAATAAAGGAATATTTTTAGGCATTTAAAATTTGTTGGTCTGTCTTCCTACCAAGTATGGCAAAATGTAAATGCTCCAAATTTATTTGAAGAAACACTGATATTTGCTATTGATTAGATTATTTATTTCTAAGAAATATGTTCCTCAGATAGGTGCTTTATAAATGTAGTTAATAACTACTTGGTAGCTTAAAATACTTCTTAATGTACTCTGTATGTGTTACATTAAACAAGTGAACACGTAATCAAATTAATATTATAGTTACATGTGTATTTATTTATTTTTATGAATGCATGTCTAAAGATAGCCAAATTTCAAAGATTTGAATTATTTTTCATGAAAAGTAAACATTCTCAAGCATCCTTCCCAAGTGTTAAACTTGTATTTGCACAATCTAACATCTATTTTACTAGAAACTAATGAGAAGTCTGCATTTCATTTGATAATTGCTTAGCAAATGCTTTGTTATTCTGCCTTCAAGTCAGTTTTAAACATAGCATCTTGATTGCTATTTGACAGTAATAGGTCAAGCATGAGATATTTTAGATCCTATTAAAATTTTTCAGGTCAAGCAAAGGTGACAGAAAAATAACCATTACAGGATCTTTATTGTATATGATAGGACCACAAATAAACTTTGCATCCCTACTCCCAGTGTGTCCAGACTTGACTGAAAGCTAAAGGGTGAGCTTTTCTATTGATTTTCACATGTAAGCTAAGAGGCAAAATAACCCCGGTTCATTAAAGGTGCCAGCGTGGTGGATGATTTGGCGCCTTTTATCTTCTGAAAATAAAATCAGCTAAATCTGAGACATACTGTAAGGTTGTTAATGGAGAAACAGCACAACTAGGGACCCTAGTTTCCTAAGTATTTATGGTCCTGCCCATTTATTCTTCCATGTCAATGTTCCTGATCTACAGAAAGGAGATGTATTTTTGATCAGTGGCTTTAACACATTGCTTTCTTTTGCAATAGTCACACTACTTCCAAAGTTTGCCAAAGGATTGCTGAACGTTGTTTGTGAAAAATTACATCTGTTTGAAAAAGACATCTATGAGAATTTTACCAATAGAAACATTTTAGAGCCTGTGTATGAAAGAGAAATGCTAGTAGCCTATCATTTCATATCTAGCCCTGGAGGTTTTACTTCTAATTTTTTTTAACTTGCTATCAAAAACCAAACAAAGCCCTTCATTCATATAAAAAGGAATGATTGGGACCATTTTCCCACAAAAGTCATATTCAAGGAATGCTTCTGTCTTCCTAAAGTGTTCCTACAGTTTTTTAAAATTTTTTTCCTCTTCATGAGGTCATTTATCTCTGTCTCTGTTTCACAGAAGCTTCTTTTACACGTTATACTTTGTGTGCTGCACTTCAAAGACAGAAGATGGACAATGATTAGATGGGGAAACAGTCTTTGAAGCAGTATTTAAATTTGACAAGAAACAGTAAGAATATGAGATCACTGAGTAAACTAAAAGCCCTTAGCACAGATTATTTGAATTTTTAAAGATATTTCAAAGTTAAAAGTTCTCATTTATGCATCTAAGTTCCAGATTGTCCTTATTAAAAAAACAAAATATATTTTTCATGTTTAACTTTGACATATCTGAAAAAAGAAGATGTCAATAATAATGATTTTATTTTATATTTTTCAATTTATGGGAAGGTCTTTGAGAATTTTTACCTTTGTAACCTTATGCCTCACATTACGTTTCTCTTTCTTTCTTTCCAGTATTGTTCCCACTTCTTCCTAGCCAACCTTACTCTCCAATATATCCCTACACTAAGAAGGTGATTGCAGCAAAGTTAGCTGTGAAAAGGCATGGGTGATCCTAATTCAGAAAAAAAAATTACACTATGGAATGCAAGTAAAAAGGGATTTTCAATGAAATATAAAATGAAGAGACTATCTAGAATCCCTATATGTAGATTTAAAAAATGTAACAATCTAGCTCTCTCTATTATAATAAAGTATCACCTTTCTTCTTTCTCTTCCTTCTTACCTCTTTCAAAATTGTAACCTAATGCTTGTTTCTGTAATAGCTAACTGGATGGATTTGAACACATAAGCATGGCACATATCTGAGAGGAACTTCTTCCGGGGCCTCTTGACATAATCCTTGGGTGTGCATTTCACATTTCACAGTTACAGAATGACAGAATGACGTGTTCTCTCATGTCAGGAAGAAGTAGCTGATGAGACCTGAGGTAGAGACTACTGTTCCTCTTACATTGTAATCTTAGACAAGAAGTTATGTTTATGGAATGGATGATTTTAAAATACCTCAAGTAAGTTCTAAAACTCAGGTCCTAGCCAACAACCAATGCTTAAAGAATCACAGAGTCTCATAGCTCAAAGGACCCTTCAAGATCACCTTTAACATGTCACAGAAATACAAAGGAATGACCCAGAAGACGTCATGGGAACATCACTGTGACCATCAGATATTGCCTAGCTCACTCTTTCTCACCACCAGATTGAATGGGTCAGACAATTAGGCAAATTCAATATCATTATTTAAAAAATATTAGATATATTGTTTTATGTAATGTGAAAATACTGATCAGGATAGAAATCACAGCTGACTTTTTTAATGGAAAAAAAAGAAAATTTTAACCCATGTTGATGTTGGCTACTCATCACAGGAAAAATCTTAGATTAAGAAAGACTGGAAGTCCCTAAGACTGCAGCAGCCCAGTTTCAAAAAGACAGATGCACCCCTATGTTTATTGCAGCACTATGTGCAATAGCCAAGAAAGGGAAGCAACCTAGGTGTCCATCAGTAGATGAATGGATAAAGAAGATGGAATATTATTCAGCCATAAGAAGAAAACATATCCTACCATTTGCAACAACACGGATGGAGCTAGAGGGTATTATGCTCAGTGAAATAAGCCAAGCCGAAAAAGACAAGTATCAAATGATTTCACTCATATGTGGAGTATAAGAACAAAGAAAAAATACTGAAGGAACAAACAGCAGCAGACTCACAGAACCCAAGAACGGACTAATAGTTACCAAAGGGAAAGGGACTGGGGAAGATGGGTGGGAAGGGAGGGATAAGGGGGGAAAAGGGGCATTATGATTACCAGACGTAATGTTGGGGGGGCACGGGGAGGGCTGTACAACTCAGAGAAGACAAGTAGTGATTCTATAGCATCTCACTATGCTGATGGACAGTGACTGTAATGGGGTGGGTGGTGGGGACCTGATGAAGGGGGCAGTTTAATAACCATAATATTGCACAAGTAATTGTAGATTAATGACACCAAAATAAATTATAAAAAAAAAAGAAATACTGGAAGTCGTAGTCCAATTCTTTCCAGATCCTGTGTAGAAGCTACAACCAGCAGCAAATAATAATAATCCCTTCCCTTTGTGCCTCATTGACAAATACTAAATCTTAAACTGGAATTTATACTTGGTTAAAAAGAAAAAAAAATATTACAGGATTAGGTAAATAATATAGACAAAATGACAAGGAGCCATGAACCATCAGCTTAATACTGAAACCACAGCCTCAAAGGACTGTATATTCTCCCTCACTGTGAAACACCAAGGGTTTTGATTTGGGATTTGGAAAAAGAACAGAACCTTTTCAGCCCCTGGATTGACTTTAGAATCCCATCATAATTAAACATGTGCTATGAACTTCCCACTGGGAATTTTTTAATGACTTAGTTCTGGCTTAAATACGGAAGAAAGATCTAGTTGCTCTTGTTCCCAAAACCCCTTGAACAAGCTACAAATTTGCATGAAGGTGAAGCACTCTTTATCTATAGAATTATTTCAATTTAATGCATTTAACGAACTCTGTTCCTCTTTCAAAAGGATCTGGATGGGTACAGCAGCAGTTTTTAATCATTTGGGTGACTGGAAGCAGGTAATAGACTCCTCTGAGAAATATACATTGGCACACAGACACTATCAAGAATTTTTATAAATTCATCATTTTCTGGACCTTATCCATGAACAACATATTAGTGGCAAAATTATTTTTAAAATCTACCTCCACTATTAAATGATTTACATGTAATTATAAAATTAAGTCAGTGAAATAATGTACGTAAGATATTTCTACAGAGTTTGACACAATAAGGGTCAACTAAGAATTACTTACATTATTTTGGTTAACACACTATTTTCCTTTAAGGATAGAAGAAAATCATTCCCAATCAAATACAGGAAATTTATTCCAACAGCTGAAACTAAAGGCATATATGTTACCAGTAGGAAGTATAGTGTTTCTTTTTTCACCAAATACTCATAATTAAAAATAATCAATGATTAAAAATAATAACACCATTTCTTGAGTGCTTATGGTATACCAGACTTCGCCCTCACAACAAGCTTATGAGGAATGTAATACAAATATCTCCATTATACAGGTGAGTGAACTAAGCTATAGTTAATGCCCAAAGGTCTACTGATAATATACTGGAGACCTATATTAAAACGTGCACAAATCCAAAATAACTATGTTTACTCAAATGTCTTTTCCAATTGTCCTACCAGAGCTCTTAAAATACCATCATCTTCAGTTATAACGACTCAAAATGTGGGGTGATCTTCATTCCTAGTCTCCCCACACACTATGAGGCAGTAAAGAGTGTCTCAAGAGCAACAACTTCGGCATCAAACTGATGTCAGTTTGAATCTCATCTCTGTGACTAATAAACTCTGGGAATGAGGGGCAGGCTGTTTAACTCCTCGCGAAGCCTAGTTTCCACTAATAAAATGGACACAAGAACACCTATGTCATCGAGTTTGAATATAAGATGAAAACTGATGAAGCAGATAAAGCCCTTAAGCCTGGACCACATTAATGTTCAATAAAATGTAACTTTATTACTATTAATTCGTTCTACAAAATATCTCAAAGCTGCTCATTTCTCTTTCTTGCCATTGCTACCCCCAGTTTCATCCTAAAGGATTATTACACTAATCCAGGAAAGGGTTAGATTATTTTGTATCTGGAGATTTGAGGGCCATGGTGTCCTTTTCACTGACTAGATCCCCTGGGGCAAGGTTGTTTTAACAGGCTAGGATTACTCCTGCTACCCAGCAGTTGTGATATTTTTTGCTTTGCTTAGCAGTCCAGTAGGATTTTCCTCCCAGTCTCTGCAACAGTTAGCAGATCACTCACCAGTATTGAGCAAGAATACCCTGAGGTAGACTCCCTTCAGCAGGACAGTTCTCTGTGAGTCAGGGAAGGGGGTGAGTAATGAGTGGGACAGTGAGTCTCAAGAGGAAGGAAGGGGTGTAAAGCAGCCCAATCCCCTAAACCCATCCTTTTGTTCTTGGTCCCCATTGAATAGCTGTTCCAGGTAACACCTAAAAGCATGCCTGCCTACCTTCAAATTGTCCCTGTGAAGGTGATAATGTCAGGTTCCCCGCACTAGTCAAGCCAGACTATAGTTTTGTTCCCATCTGGACCTCTCTATTATCTTTAATTAATTTATTCAGAATGCTATTTATTTAAGAGTCCATTCACACATTTATTCAGCATCTTCTCAGGGCTAGAGGCCAAGGATATGTGCAGCTAGCCTGTAACATACTAGAATGCTAGTGTTTGCTCAATGAGCAAATGAATAAATAAATGAATTAGGTTTAGATTTATTTGGTGGTGACAGGGTAGGATTTTTTTTTTTAATGAACTTAGCAGAAAAAGTGGGAGTACACATTTGGGCTAGATCATGGAGATAATGGGAAATACTCTACCCTTCATCTTCTCCACACAAAGCACCTGTGGTAGGCACCATTCAGCCGTGCCCAATAATCAGTATTAATGAGACTAGTTATTTTTTTTTTTAGTACACAAACACTGGACTCAGTGTTCTGCATATACTTCAAAATAAGTATTAGTCATTCAATTTTAGATGTAGTTTAAAAATTGCAGTTCAGTGACACGCTCAAGTTACAGTAAGTGCCAGATTGATAAGCAGATGGGCCAAGCTTCTATTCCCTGCACACACAGGAAAGACTCTCCCCACCCAGCTCTACCCGCTGTTGGAGGTGAAATGTGCACTTCGTCTCCACAGACATAGAAGGAAGAGCCAGTGCCATCAAATTCTCATACATGTGTATTATATCAGGGAGAAAATGGGCAACTATCCTCATCTAAATTCAAAGCACAAAAATGATGTTATGTTTCAGCAAGTTATTTAGATCTGCTCCCCGACCCTGAAATAAAATTGAAGTTGTCAGTTATTGCCTTTAACAAAATCCTTGTCTTTCATTAGTAAATAATTAATCAGCTGAAATCAGTTCTGATTTTATGTCATAGATGGGATGTCTTTCTCCACAAAATTCACACATGGAATGTAGTGAAGTGGGACCCTCTTCTTAAAGGCTTGGGGCTCGAGTTTCAGAGCCACATATCTCAGCACCAGGTGGACAGCTCCACAGCCCAGTGTCTCCTCTGTGGCTTGTGCTACACCTCTGCCAGCTCCCTCAGCTGCCACCTCTTCATCGTCCACAAGGTGAGAGACCAGGACGAGGAGGAGGCGGCAGTGGAGGCGACAGAGCCGGAGGAGGGCTCCGGGGAGGAGGTGTCCTTGGAGGCCAGGGAGAATGGACTGGAAGACTGTGCCAGTGAGCCTTTGCTGGGCAGCCTGGAGGTGGGGAGATCGCTGGGCCCGGCCTCGCGGGAGGGCAGGGCCCAGGATCCCCAGAGTCACCTGCAGGCCTCTCAGGACCAGGACGGCCACACACTGTCCCCTCAGGTGTGACCGGAGGCTCCACAGTGTGTGCAGTCACCACCGGGAGTTCTCCACCTGCCATGTGCACGGCGGGAAATGGTGGCTGTGCCCTGGAGCAGCGCCTGCTGAGCCCAGGACTTGCGGGGGCACCCCGGACCCCTGCAGCGCTGAACCTGCTTCTGTTATTTATGACTTCGTGCTGCTTCTTGGTGCCCCAACTCGCATCTGTGCCCTCCCAGCCCCAGGGCTGCCCTTGCGGCTTGAAACTCTGCCAGGCTCTGCTCTTCTGGGAGGTCCCGCCTGGGGCCTGCAGCCTGGGCGTCTCAGAGCTCTGGGCCTGGCAGCAGCCCTGAGCCCTGCGGCAGGAGTCTGAGGACGGGCCTGAGGCGCCGTGCAGCCTTCAGTGAGCGCTCCGCTCAGCCTGGCCTGGTGGGGGCTGTGTTCCCCTTGCCTTTCCTTCCTGTCTTCTCTGATTCTTTTCCCTAAAAAGAGTCTTGGAGAATTAACTCTCACGCTGGCTCATCCAGGCTGTGGGTGGAGACAACTTCTGCAGCCCACCGCTGTCTGGGTGAGCAGGAGAGGCAGGCAGGCGCCGAGAGGCAGGCCCTTCAGAAGGAGCTGTGAGCCCTGCACTGCTGCTGGTCTGCCTCTCTTGACAAGCGGGGTTTGGGGTGCACAGACATGGGTTCATCCACAAGTTCCATCAAAGGAGGGATCTGCCTACTGCCCTGGAGACCTGAGCAGTCTGAGTGATTATTTCCAACTCCAAGAGAGGAAGAAGCTGCAGATGAAACCTCATACACAAAAGTAAACTCGAAATGGATCAAGGACTTGAATGTAAGTCATGAAACCATAAAACTCTTAGAAGACAACTTAGGCAAAAATCTCCTGAATATAAGCATGAATGACTTCTTCCTGAACGCATCTCGCAGAGCAAGGGAAACAAAAGCAAAAATGAACTCATGGGACTACATCAAACTAAAAAGTTTCTGTATGGCAAAGGACACCATCAACAGAACAAAAAGACATCCTACAGTATGGGAGAATATATTTGTAAATGACATATCCGACAAGGGGTTAACATCCAAAATATACAAAGAACTTACATGCCTCAACACCCAAAAAGCAAATAACCCAATTAAAAAATGGGCAGAGGATATGAAGAGATAGTTCTCCAAAGAAGAAATTCAGATGGCCAACAGACACATGAAAAGATGCTCCACATCACTAATCATCAGGGAGATGCAAATTAAAACCACAGTGAGGTATCACCTCACACCAGTAAGGATGGCCTGCATTGAAAAGACTAGGAACAACAAATGCTGGTGAGGATGTAGAGAAAGGGGAACCCTCCTACACTGCTGGTGGGAATGTAAGTTAGTTCAACCATTGTGGAAAGCAGTATGGAGATTCTTCAAAAAACTAAAAATAGAAATACCATTTGACCCAGGAATCCCACTCCTTGGAATTTACCCAAAGAATACAACTTCTCAGATTCAAGAAGACATATGCACCCCTATGTTTATTGCAGCACTTTTTACAATAGCCAAGGTATGGAAGCAGCCTAAGTGTCCATCAGTAGATGAATGGATAAAGAAGAGGTGGTAATATACACAATGGAATACTATTCAGCCATAAGAAGAAATAAATCCTACCATTTGCAACAACATGGATGGAGCTGGAGGATATTATTATGCTCAGTGAAATAAGCCAGGTGGAGAAAGACAAGTGCCAAATGATTTCCCTCATTTGTGGAGTATAACAACGAAGCAAAACTGAAGGAACAAAATAGCAGCAGACTCAGAGACTCCAAGAAGGAACTAGTGGTTACCAAAGGGGAGGGCGAGTAGGAGGGAGGGAGAAGGGGATTGAGGGGTATTATGCTTAGTACACATGGTGTGGGGGATCAAGGGGAAAACAGTGTAGCACAGAGAAGGCAAACAGTGAATCTGTGTCATCTTACTACACTGATGGACAGTGACTGCACTGGGGTATGGGTGGGGACTTCATAATATGGGTAAATGTAGTAAACACATTGTTTTTTCATGTGAAACCTTCATAAGAGTGTATATCAATAATACCTTAATAAAATAAAAGAAAAGAAGATGCAGATGAGTATGAAGTAGGGCAGGTATGATGGTGAAGTGGTTAATCAATGGCTGAGCAATCAATTAACACCAACAGGTCAAGTCCATTCAATTGGATTAAATAGACCTTTTATCTTTGGAGAAAAGCCTAAGGACAGAAAGAGGGACAGGTTGTGGTTGACCGGCCTTATAACAACAAAGAATGTGCAGGAGTTAAGGAATCTTAGGAAAGAGCTTGTCAAAGCCCAGTTAGAGAGGTATGTATCCTCAGTATGAAGAGGCTTCCCACAGAGGAAAAGGCAGCAATGTCCACACAATTAGAGTATTTGCTTATATGGAGATTTTCCTGTGTACTTTTCCTCATCTCTCTATTTCCCTCTCTCTCTGGTTCCTTTTATCAACCACTAAACACAACCAAGTCTCGTCTACTTCCCAGCTGCCATCCAAGTCCAACCTTCCCCTTCTCAAGCTTTCTTACCTTCTGTTCTCTGTTCAGTGAACTTCAGTAAACCTTCTCACAGCTCTACTGAAACTACTCCACAGACTTCTAATTGCCTGATGCCCTGTTGTAGAGAATAGGAATCATGATCTACAAATTCTAATATGCAATAAATATAGCAATTTAGTCATATTCTTAAAAACAACTTAAAACTCTCTATAAGCCATATATCACCCAGTTCTTAGGATAACCAACCTCAGTCTTACAGGATCCTCCAAGGCCTTATGTTGGGGACACCTTGAAGTCTTCTGTACCACTAGATGTGTTCAAGCATGTCTCTACCCAAGCTGCCATGGAACATTTCAGTTCAGTCTTTCTGATGCTTTTAGGACACTCACTCCTGGAAGCAAGGTATCTTGTTAGAGCTGAAAACCCTGGTACCAAGGGTCCAGCATCACTGGATATGGCATTCTGTCATCCATGCTGAAGTATAGAATCTCCATAGCCTATAGAACAAAACAAGAAGAGGGTCCCAACTATTAAGAGATTCATCTACCCTTGCCCCCTCTGAATATGGTACATATGCTCTCATTCTCTTTGCCTTCAAAGGACTCTCTCTCTTTTACCCTCATCTACATCTACCACAATCTAGGCTTTCACTAAAGACTGTGAGAAACCTTACTTCAAGGGGCTTTTCTTTCTCCTGGAAATTTCCTAAGACTATGGACTACAAAGGGCACGGGCATGTGGAAAAGAAATAACCATGAGAACAAATATTGATTAATTCCACCAGAAATTTTGCTGCCACACAACCTTTTAAGCACTTTTTTTGATCAGGTAACTACTGAACCTAATCTTTAGGTTGGAAGGATCTGGTCTTTAGGCTTCAGTGAAAGGTCATGCTCTACTGTCCCTTATAGAATTCTGACTTGAGGGAATACATTCCTCACCCATCCTTTTACTTGTGATTTTTCCATTCACAGCTGTCTTTGGGAACTCTCATCCATGATCATGGCTTCAACTATCATTGCCTCAATCCATATATTATTTAAATCGGTAAATTTTATCACCCAAGAGCTCAACCTGAAAACCTGAGCTTTAACTCACTTCCATCCTTCACCCTCATGCCCCAATCTAATTATCAGCATATCCTGATCACTTTTTGGTCTAATGTGTGCATATCTAACACCTCCCTCTCTGCAATGTCCATTTTATCTTAAGAATATTCAATTCTATTAAATTAATGTTATATATAATGCAAAATGTAATAAGATATTTTAAGTACAAATAAGAAAGCAAAAACCTAGAAGAAACGGACAACTTCTTAGAAAAATACAACCTTCCAAGACTGACCAAGCAAGAAACAGAAAAACTAAACAGACCAATCACCAGCAATGAAATTGAACTGCTAATCAAAAAACTACACAAGAACAAAACCCCTGGCCAGATGGATTCACCTCTGAATTCTACCAGACATATAGAGAAGAAATAACACTGATTCCCCTTAAAGTTTCCAAAAAATAGAAGAGGAGGGAATACTTCCAAACTCATTCTGTGAAGCCAGCATCACTCTAATACCAAAACCTGGCAAAGACTTCACCAAAAAAGAAAATTACAGACCAATATCCCTGATGAACGTAGATGCAAAAATACGCAACAAAATATTAGGAAACCGAATTCAAAAATGCATCAAGAGGATCATACACCATGATCAAGTGGGATTCATCCCAGGGATGCAAGGATGGTACAACATTCGAAAATCCATCAACATCATCCACCACATCAACAAAAAGAACAAAAACCACATGATCATCTCCATAGATGCTGAAAAAGCATTTGACAAAATTCAGCATCCATTCATGATTAAAACTCTCAACAAAATGGGTATAGAGGGCAAGTACCTCAACATCATAAAGGCCATATACGACAAACCCACAGCTAACATCATACTTAACAGCGAGAAGCTGAGAGCTTTTCATCTAAGATCGGGAACAAGACAGGGATGCCCACTCTCTCCACTATTATTCAACATAGTACTGGAGGTCCTAGCCATGGCAATAAGACAAAACAAAGACATACAAGACATCCAGACTGGTAAAGAAGAAGTCAGATTGTCACTATTTGCAGATGACATGATATTGTACATAAAAAACACTGAAGACTTCACTCCAAAACTACTAGAACTAATATCTGAATTCAGCAAAGTTGCAGCATACAAAATTAACACACAGAAATCTATTGCTCTCCTATACACTAACGATGAACTAACAAAGAGAAATCAGGAAAACAATACCATTCACAATCACATCAAAAAGAATAAAATACCTAGGAATAAATCTAACGAAGGAAGTGAAAGACCTATACCCTAAAAACTACAAGACACTCCTAAGAGAAATTAAAGAGGACACTAACAAATGGAAATTCATCCCATGCTCTTGGCTAGGAAGAATAAATATTGTCAAAATGGCTATACTACCTAAAGCAATCTACAGATTCAATGCAATCCCTATCAAACTACCAACAGCTTTCTTCAATGAACTGGAACAAATAATTCTAAAATTAGTATGGAACCACAAAAAACCCCACACAGCCAAAGCAATCCTGAGAAGGAGGAATAAAACAGGGGGAATTATGCTCCCTGACTTCAAGCTCTACTACAAAGCCACAGTAATCAAGACAATTTGGTACTGGCACAAAAACAGACCCACAGAGCAGTGGAACAGAAAAGAAAATCCCAACATTAACTCAAACATATACAGTCAATTAATATTTGTCAAAGGAGCCTTGGATATGCAATGGGGAGATGACAGCCTCTTCAGCAGCTAGTATTGGCAAAACTAGGCAGCTACATGTAAGAGAATGAAACTGGACTGCTGTCTAACCCCATACACAAAAGTCAACTCAAAATGGATCAAAGACCTGAATGTAAGTCATGAAACCATAAAACTCTTAGAAAAAAACATAGGCAAAAATCTTTTGGACATAAACATAAGTGACTTCTTCATGAACATATCTCCACGGGCAAGAGAAACAAAAGCAAAAATGAACGAGTGGGACTATATCAAGTTGAAAAGCTTCTGTACAGCAAAGGACACCATCAGTAGAACAAAAAGACATCCTACAGTATGGGAGTATATATTCATAAATGACCTATCAGATAAGGGGTTGACATCTAAAATATATAAAGAACTCATGCACCTCAACAAACAAAAAGCCAATAATCCAATTAAGAAATGGGCAGAGGACATGAATAGACACTTCTCCAAACAAGAAATTCAGATGGCCAATAGGCACATGAAAAGATGTTCCACATCACTAATCATCAGAAAAATGCAGATTAAAACCACAATGAGATATCACCTCACACCAGTGAGGATGGCCAACATCCAAAACACAAACAACAACAAATGTTGGCGAGGATGTGGAGAAAACGGAACCCTCCTACACTGCTGGTGGGACTGCAAATTAGTTCAACCATTGTGGAAAGCAGTGTGGAGGTTCCTCAAAAAACTCAAAATAGAAATACCATTTGACCCAGGAATTCCACTCCTAGGAATTTACCCTAAGAATGCAGCAGCCCAGTTTGAAAAAGACAGATGCACCCCTATGTTTATTGCAGCACTATTTACAATAGCCAAGAAATGGAAGCAACCTAAGTGTCCATCAGTAGATGAATGGATAAAGAAGATGTGGTACATATACACAATGGAATATTATTCAGCCATAAGAAGAAAACAAATCCTACCATTTGCAACAACATGGATGGAGCTAGAGGGTATTATGCTCAGTGAAATAAACTAAGCCGAAAAAGACAAGTATCAAATGATCTCACTCATATGTGGAGCATAAGAACAAAGAAAAAAAATGAAGGAACAAAACAGCAGCAGACTCACAGAACCCAAGAACGGACTAATAGTTACCAAAGGGAAAGGGACTGAGGAGGATGGATGGGAAGGGAGGGATAAGGGGGTAAAAGGGGCATTGTGATTAGCAGACATAATGTTGGGGGTGCATGGGGATGGCTGTACAACACAGAGAGGACAAGTAGTGATTCTATAGCATCTCACTACGCTGATGGACAGTGACTGTAATGGGGTTGGTGGGGGGGACCTGATGAAGGGGGTAGTTTAATAACCATAATATTGCACATGTAATTGTAGACTAATGATACCAAAATAAATTATAAAAGAAAAATGGTGCTCCAATCCTGAAAAGAAAAGAAAGCAATAAGCCAAAAGTTTGAAAGACAGACAGAATTCATAGACTGTATTTAGTATAAGTGTACAATATGTAAAGCATAAGACAGGTAGTTAGCAAGTAGAGCATGTATGTGTTAACCACAGGCATGGAAGGGCCCCACATATTGAATATTCGGGAGACACCTGAGACTGAATATGCCAGCATCATTAAAATTGTCCAGTTTTACACACATGAACACCTAACTGTCAAGTTTTTATTCAGCCACCCATCGGTGAAACTCATTCTGTTCCTGTCTGACCTTGGACAAAGAAACACATATGAAATTCATGGATGTTCACCAAACTAACTTGCATATTACAACTATATGTGCTTGTCCTTCAGTCTCTTTGATAGAGGAAGTGTGTGCTTTTGTCTTCTTTGGGTTCCTTTACTAGCACCTCCCCTCTGGTCTTTTCAACCACACCATCCACAGGCAGGCTGATATGGCAGAGAGAGAGAGATGGGACATATGAACATTGCACATCCCAAAATTCAAGTCTGTGGTCCTTTATCCCATTTTCTCTCTGTTCTAAGTGTGCTAACTGACTCCATCACTTTTGCCATGTTTCTTGCTGCATGGTTTAAAATTGACCTAATGAACTGCCAATTCAAGTATTTTCATTCCTTCTGTGAATTTTTCTCTCATGATCTCTGGGATAACTCACCTGTTTGTGTGCTTGGAGCTTACCGTTGCATAAAGTGCTTTCCTACCTGACACCGTCCCACTACCAAAGCTCTAAAGAGCCCCTCATTGCTGTTCACGTTATCCTTCCAACTGACCTCTCTTACCTGCAGTACTATCTGCCCATTCAGTGGTCACACAACAACCAGACTGATCTTAAAACACGGTTTGACCATGTTCATTCCAAACACTAACAGGACACCCACCATGTGTCAGGTAATGTGCAAGATCTGGGGACATAGATGGGAACAATAAATGCACAGCCTGTCACAGGCTAAGGTTTAGTTTCTTCAGAGGGTAGGGATGGGGTAGCAAGTAAGGCTGGGCTGACAGACAATAAATAATCATGTAACCGAAAATTCCAGTTTTGATAAGTGTTACATAATAATGGTAGAGATTATAAAACAGGATTTCTTAATAAAGGTTGAGAAGAAGATCAAAATTCTAAGGAAGTAAGCTGAGTAGTAAAGAGTAGGAGTTTTTAAGGAATTGTGGAAGGACAGCCTTCTGGGCTGAAGGATTAGCAACTGGGGGAAGCTGAGGGTCCAAAGATATTTAGTGCACTTTGGGGATCAGCCAGAAGGCCGCTGGTGCTGGTACATAACCAAAGGGCTGAGTGGTCTGAGGTGAGGGGACACAGAGTGAAATCATGTAGATCTTGGCACACAGGTTAGGGGTTTTGATCTTTATTCTAAGAGCAATGGAAAATTATAAGAAGGTTTTAGGCAGAGGAATGATGTACACTTACAAGTGTCTTTAAAGGTTAGATTAAGAATTGCTTGGACAGGGTAGATGGAGAGGAGTGGAAATGGGGATAAGCCATTGCCAAGTTAGTTCTGGCTTTGGCTGTGAGCAATGAAGAAGGAAGTGAATGTTTGCCTTTAAAATATGGTTTATGTACTTAAAATTACACAGAAAGAGCCAATGAATAAATATTATTGGGGATCCTCTTTCTAGAAGGAGAAAAGAGTTTAAAATAAGACTATTACACTAATCATGATTTATTATGGTGTAGTATAGAGTAAAAAGTTCTTATCTTCTCACATGAAGGCATTTTCGTTTTATGTAACTTATCTTTGTTTGGTTCATCCACTTTTATCTAACCTATTGAAGAGAATTCCAAATTGTCTGCAGAAATCGTCTCCCTTCTCTAATCCTTTCCTATTACAACTCATGAGTATTTAAAAACATTTCTGATCCTGCATAAAATCACTGATGGCTTTCTAATGTTTAAAGAATAAGTCCCAAACAATCTAAAAAATTAGTTTTCAAGTTGTAAAGGGAAAATATTTAGGAGATGTGTCAGAATTCCTATAGTTTTTTTCCTCTAAGCAACTAAATCTCTTTCTTTCTCTTTCTATAACTTCAGTTTCAAACCTGAAAATCCTACACACATTCTTGTGAAACTCTGAGCCAGGAAACTGAGAAACTTCCACAATTTGACACTAAGTTACATTAAAATAACACCACTTTCTACTTATCTTCACCACATGATTCTATTCACTTTCAAAAATAAATGCCATTAATTCTATGTGTATTATCCCTGGAATGGCTCTCATTCATTTTTCTCTCTAAATGTAGGAAACCTATTTGTCATTAAGTACATACCAGTTGCTGTATCTTTGTGACACCTTCCCACTTTCCTAAGCAAAATTCTTTTTCTACATGATAACATATTCTTTACTCTCTTGCTATGGTGGTTTGACTTGCTCAGTTAAGCTTATTTCTGTTTCTGAAAATACTGTGAAGTTTTAGAGAAGGCAGAATGTTTATGGTCTTCCTTAGGATTTAGCCCATTGCCTGGTGTATGGTACACATTAAATTACTTTTTTAGAAAAAAAAATATTTTAATGTTTTTCTTTTTGTGTCTGTGAAGAGACAATTTTCTATGGGTCTCTTGCATATCTGCACATCTTATGAGCAGAGACATGGACTGTCTTTATTCTAAACTAAATCTTCTCAAGGATGTTTGTATAACAGATGAACATTAGAGATAGTGTCTCTTTCAGGAACAAGGGAGATTTGGTCTGCTTACTGTCCATTATAATAAATTAAGGTCTCCCTCTGGGGCAAAGATTAGGCAGGCAGGTTTACTGCTCATTATAAAAGATTGGGGTTCTCTGGGCTCACGGTCCTCTCCTGAAGCAATTAGGTGTCGCCTGAACCTTTCGGCTTCACCTTTTGGGAACTAGGGCTCAGGAGCTAGGACAGACTGAGGCTCTGGGTACTGCTATTGCTGCTTATTATAAAATCACTTATCTCTGAGCCAGGTTATCTCAAGTCTTCTACCTACATGCATGAAACTGTGGCAGGCTTACTTACCAGTTTACAAGTAGAGTAGCACTTCCTGCCCTTCACTGTTCTTTACAATGATTATGCAACCAACTGCCCCAGATTCTGTCTCCTTCTGAATTTTAATAGAAAACAACCAATGTTAAGAGATTCCCCACAAAATTGGCAAGGTTGCAGAGAGAAAAAGAGAGTTTTTCTATATTCTCGTGCCTGGGAATCATGCATCTTTGATCTATAGGAAAGACTATATAAAATAAAACCTAAAGGTTATAATTATAAACAAAATTGCCTTACTGTGATAAAGATATTAAGCTTAAGTACGTTCAAAAGTAGCACTGTTCCAGTGTGTAGAAGATTATATTCTAGAACTTTAAAGATATATTACTAAAAAATTTAGTCTTATGTTGGTGGCAAAATAAATACATCTCCAAGCTGAAGCACATGCTACTTAGATCATCTTCCAGTCTTACAAAGAGATAAATAGACGTTGCAGAAACAATTCCTTATTTTTGAGACCATGTATTATTCTTACCTCACCAGTGAGCAAGTTGATTAGCAAATCTACTGAAAGTATAATTTTTTAAAAAGTAGAAAAGTAGTAGAATGTTTGCATTAATAACATTAGGTTTCCAAAATAACAATATTAATGCTGCTTCCAAACTAGATCTGTATTTGCTGATAGATGTAAAATTTTGGTGATATTAACTTATAAAAACTGTATTTTCCCCTTTTTATTCTATCATTTTTGGTGTATTTCTTTAGTAAAGATTAGTTACCAAAAATTCTTTTCTTGCGTGAGTTTAACACATATATTTGTCATTTTTAAATATCAACAAAAGCATAATTTTAACTTGTCTGAGAGGGTGTTTCTTCATGAAATTAGCATTTGGATTGGTAGACTGAGGAAAGTAGAGTTCCCTTCCCGATGTGGGTATAGGCCTCATCCAATCCACTGAGGGCCTGAATGGAACAAAAGAGGGAGAGAAAGAAAAACAATATTCTTTATGCCTGAAAGTTTGAGCCAGGACACTGATCACTTCTCAAACTGGGCAGAGCACCATTGAGTCCCCTGGTTCTCAGGCCTTTGATCTCAGACTGAACTACACCAGCAGCTTTCCTGCGTCTGCAGCATGCCAACAGCAGATCATGGGACTTACTCACTAAAATGTCATCATCTCTCTCCCTATAGATAGATAAATAGATATCATATATATGTATTATATATATATATCATATTGTATATTATATATACATATATATCACATTGTAAATTGTCTTTACATGTGTATCATATTGTCTTATATTGGTTTTATTTCTCTGGAGAACCCTGATACACAGACTAAATCACATCTTATGTTTCTTTGTATAGCTTTACCTAATAGGTGGTCAATTAACACATTTTTGAAGTTTGTGTGTGTGTATATATATATACGTGTGTGTGTATGTGTATGTACACACACATATATATGCATATATATTTTTGTAGAGGAATATAATTTCAACCCACTTTTATTGTGCTATGCTGTAAATATAAACTCATCTCCTCAATTTTAGTTGAGATTACTATCATCTCCCTTCATTTATGGACTCAAAAGCATATAAATTTTGCTCTTACATTATAATTCCTTTCTTGTTTTTCCAATGAAGAAACAATCCTGTGATCTTAACTTCTTAACATTTTCAACCTTTTACTTAAAAATCAGGACCCTAAACTGAAACCAGCACTTTGAAAATCTCTCCTTAACCTATGGTGTTCTTTATTAGAAACCATAAGCAATATAATATAAGTAACTTTAAAGGGAACTATCACTAACCACCCTGTATCTGAATATAAGTGACCGACTTACATGGAAGAAAATGGTAACAGACAATATATATACCCATATTGTCCATTGGAAATTCAGGCCAAAGCCAATATTCAATAAATCCCTTTGTTTTTCAAAAAGAGATGAAAATGTCATCACACATCTAGTTCTCCCCAGTGTAACAAAACAAATAAATAGGGAATTAGATAACTCTGTGAAGATCCCAGGTGAAACCTTTCTTTCAGTGAAAGTAGGTCTTGGAATACAGTTAACCTAATTAGGTAAGCGTGTTCCTACATGTAGCTTTAACTACTGTAACAGCTGACATTCTCGAATGTAGAACATACCGAGAATTCTCAGGTTGCCTGTAATGAGAATTGTGCTGTTCTTAAGGGATTTTCTCAAGAGGGATGACAAATCTTCTGGGTCACCACCACTTTCTGTGGGGAGATGACTGCCTGGAATGTAAAATACCTATTGTACAACTTGAGAATTGAGGAAAGGAAGAGCTTTATTGTTATTTTCTACACTTGAATTTTATTAAAATATACATTAAAGGTTTTTTTATTACTTCTTTATTGTACTATTTTCTTTGTTTTATGACCATTATATTGTAGCAAAGGCACTATTTCTATCTTGTCTCCATCTGAAGGATTACAGTAAAATTATTTGATGCTAATTATTAACAGAAAGTAGTCATCCATGAAATAAATAACCTGCTTATCTAGATAAATTGTCATTTTTCAAATGGTGTGGATGATCAGACATTGTGCTGTTTGTTACTTCTGAGAGAACAGATTTGTATAGAATGCCCAAATGGTATAAAATGCCTGCTTGGAGTGTTTGATTCCCAACTCTATACTCCAGAACTATGCTGGGCTATTGCTTCCACCAAAAAAAGCAAACTTAAAAATTTTTTTCATCTCCTAAATGCCTGCCACCATTGTAGATACCTATCTATATATTACTTAGGCCTTGAAAGCCATTGACATAAACCCAGTCCCTCCATTGTTAACAGAAAAGCCCTAGAAGAGGTGGAGGCTGCCAAAGATACTTCTACTGAGACAGTGTCTGTGAACTGCCATAAAAGATACATTCTTAAATATACCATTTCAATCATATCATGACTTGGTCCTGTGCCCACTTCAAGCTGGACCTACCTCATTGCCTTGTCTTGCTCTGGGTCCCCCTCAAAACGGAAAGATTTCCAAGTCACCAGATATGTGGCCTAGCACAGAATCCCCAAATACAGGATGTCATCTCTGAAATCCTGGGAGGCCCATCAAGTACTCTATGATTTTCATAGTTATAGAGGATGCAAGGTTCAAAACTTCCCTTTAATTTTACAGGGAGATATCTTAGGACAGTCCAGAACATCAGACAACTAAAAAACATTGCCGATGTGACAAGCCCTTGAAAATTCACAGGATTATTTATCATCTACTGTTATTTGCAAGCATCATTAGGATACCTAAAAATACTTATCAGCTCCTTCTCAACAAGTGCAATTAACACAAGTCACCAATATAATGGACTCTTCTGCTGTTCTGTGAAATATCAAGAAAATTAGGGTCCCTGTAGTCTCTACTGTCATGAAGAGCTAAAAAGATAACATAGTCCCCAGGAAGAAAGTGAGATACATGCTGTCTACAAGCCAGGAAGCAGACTCTTACCAGACACCTTGATCTTGGGTTTCCCAGTCTCCAGAACTGTAAGAGATAAATTTCTGTTGTTTAGAAGCCACTCAGTCTACGGTATTTTTGTGATAACAGCTCAAACAGACTAAGAAACTGTTCTCTGAGAATTTACAATCTGTGGTAAAACCAGGCAACAAAACAATCCCAATGGCTAATTGCTGTAATAGTCAGTGCCATGAATGCCCAGAAATAGGAAAATTTGCCCAGAGGTGGGATTTGAGCATATTGCTAAAGAAGGCTTTCAGAACTGGACTTCTTTGTTTATCTTTGAAAACCAGCCCTTAGCAAAGTGCATGTCACATAGTAGGCACTTAGCAAATCTGAAACGAAGTGAACTAGAACTGAGGCAAACCAGGGGAAGGGAGAAGAAGCAAGCTGACATGGGTGGAGGGTGGATGACATGTGGAAATGAAATAAGGCTGTGAGGGAGGACAGGCTAATTATTACAAGGGCCTGTGTAACTTGCAAAGGATGTTGAGATTTCTTATGAATATAAGGCAGAATATTTGAATGACCGACCCATGTTGCCTTTTGAGGAAACTTGAGGAGATAATATAAAATATGCATTTTTATTTCTTTAAAAAGATGTTGAAATAGAAATTTTCCGCAATCAGAAAATATAACAATAAATTACTATAAATTCATAATTTAGATTATTATGCATCCATTAAAAGTGTACCTTTTGTAGACTATTTAATGAAAGATAAAATGTAACCAAATAGGAAAATTTAAATTCATTGTGATTCTAACTTTGAAATATATTTGTGTCTGTGTGTATGCATGCGTGTGTGTTTACATACAAGAATAGAAGAAAAGAAACTAGGGAAAGTGTTTTAATAATATTTATTGAGGGCCTACTTAGCACCAACTACTGCTCTAGGGGTTTGAAATATTAGTTTAAATTCGCAAAATTCTCTGCTCTCATGCAGCTTAAAATCTAGAATAGGAAGTGGCTAGATGAGAAGACTTTAAAAGAAGACAAGTTTAGAGTGATAATGCTATGGAATAAAATAATATATCAGGGAATTAGAAATGTTACCAAGAGGAGGGACGGTAAAAGGGTATGTATGAAGGATTTTAAAAGAGTTACTCAAAGTAGTTTTTCTCATGAGTAGACAAACACCAAGATGCTTATATATAAATTGTTTCATTTTTTTCTTATTTATTTACCAGATGTTTTTAAATGACCATGTAAATTTAGAAACAGAAAATAAAAGTTTGATCTTTTATTTTATTATTGGTCTACCCTGAGTCTTTGATTATTTAGTCAAACAATATCTATGGGACCAAGCTATATATTAGGGAATCAATTCAAGAACTGTAATTTCCCTCCAAATCTTGTTTCATATTGTAACTTGATCAGAGAAGAAATGTGTTATTTGCAAACTAAGTAGTAAATAGCATAAATCAAAACAGTGTCATTGCAACTTTCTTCTAAACTTTATATCTAAATAATTTGACTGTTTTCCCACCTACCCTAGCAGATAGGCACATGGAAGAAAACCTTTCCTAGACTAATTAAACTGTTTAACTAATATATAGCAATAAGCATCTTTAAAGTACACGGAGACATTGGCTGATCAACTTCAGAGATATCTTCACATACTTCCACCTTAGAAGTAAAGTACTAAACTTATATCATGCATCAGGTTTGCTTTAAATTGATCCAGTGGAGAAGGGAAAGAAGGATGAGAGAATAGATAAAACAAGATGGCAAAATGCTGAAGTTGAGTGATATATATTACTCTCTTTGGGTTCAATATATTATTCTTTACTTTTATGTTAAAAATGTCTTATAATGTTTGCAATGTTTTTTCAAGCATGATGGGAATAACTCATTTGAGAGAACACATTTTTCCAGATTTTCTGATCAAATCACCAGGATCAAATCACCAGGAATGGGTAGGTGCCTCAGACAGCTATAAATTGAAGGAGTCTTAGCCATGTACACTATTACAGTCATGGATCCTGGTCTAAGCAAATTTCTGATGAATCTCAGGAACCTCTACTTCTGCCAATGCCCTGCAGCCAAGACTGCCAACAACATGCCTGTAAGTCAGACAAAGTTAGATTTACTCGTTCATTCTAACAAGGGAAACCACAAACCATGGAAAACAGTGGAATATCTCCAGAAGAAGGAGTTGGAAGGGACTTCCAGGACTTGGCCTCATATAAAATGATTTTGGAGGTGTGCTCACAGAAGCAGGGGTTTAGTTTAGATTGGGTGCTGTTTAGAAAGGGGAGCAATGCAATGATTAGGTATCCTAATAATCACCGTCAAGAATGAGGGAGGTATAGAGCAGGGCTGAAGCTATGCTTGGTCAGCATCGTGCTGTCCTGATAGCCAGCCAGGAGAAAAGGATATTTGGTAATTTTGAGATTGCACAGTCACCTTCTAATTGTTTATACTCAAACAAACGCAAGAGTAAGCTTGTTTTTGTCTCACTCCACCATGTTCACAGAGCAACCTTGCCTGATGTGATTTAAGAGAGTTTCCATAAATAAACTCCATAGCCAACCTGTAAGTGCCAGACCAGCTCCCAGCAACTCTCAAAGCCCAGATGTTAAGCCCAGCTGTTAGGGATTGCTTTTCTCCTTCTCAGAGCTCTATCCTTCTATTAGCCTGAAACATGGTATCACCATTTATGTACACTGAAAATGATCAATATTGACAATTTCATATAGTTTAACTTACATTAACTTAGATCAAGGGGATGTTATACTTAGTCTACATTAGCTTAAGATACACCAAGTATGTCTTTGTTATATTATACAATTTAAATTATGGATGCCATTTTTAATGAAGAATCATTATACAAAAGGGTCATATCAAGAACCTAATGTATATTCTACAGCCTAATGTAGTAGAAAGAACACATGTGGGCTTTGAAGACATACTGAATTCAAGTTCTGACCACAACATACTACTTAGGTAATCTTAGGTAAATTGTGTAATCTCAATTAATCTCATTAAGATCACTTATAAAACATGCCTAAAAGATACTAATCATTTAATAAAAATTAGTTCTATTCTCTTCCCCCTGATTCTGCAACTTAAGAAAGTTTCTATTATTTTTGCTCAATGTTCACTAAATAATTATAATAATGAACTCTTCCTAAAGAGACATGTAAGAAATATATTTTTAAATTTTCAAATAAATAAATGATTTCTGGTGTCATGTAAAACTTTCTCATTTGATTTCCCTTTATCCCTAGTTGTCAGGAAGTGTACACTTTCAGAAAAAATACAGTGTTCAATGCAGTAACTGTTTCAAGTTCCTGACACAATTTCCATTCTTTTTGTAATTTACAACACCTCTTTTATCTTCATTTCAGACATCTTCTTCCACATATGATTTTTATTTTATAAAGCCACCTTATTGTATTTGAAACCTGGAGAAGTACAATTTTTAAAAAATAGTCACATAAATTATCCCTCCAACTATGTATAAAATTCAAGAAGGTAAACAAAATGATTGTTAATCAACTAATGTTTATTGTATTTAGTATATGAACTGAATGAACATATAATAGTATTTATAATATACCATAGTAGTTTTGTACAGATTTTACTCATTAATAGGACTTGCAACATGTGATAATAATTCTCATTCATTGAAATTTGGGGGGAATTTATGAGAAGAGGGTTAGTTGGGCACACTCAGGTTGCCATTGCTGTAATAGAGGCCACAGTCATATGTCTTTCCTATTCCAGAACAGAAGCTGGAACTATTGATGTATGTGGCTGGCTGATATATTGACATCAACTGTCCATTTCATCCTGATTACCCAGCTGTTCAGTGTGTCTTCCACAGTACATTCTCTCTGGTATAATTTAAAAAAAAAAGACAATTTGTTCATTTCCATAGGTTAACTTAGATGCCACTTCCCCAGACTTCCTTGCCTCCTCTTCACTGAGGCCCCTGACTAACTAGCCAGGCTCTTTACTATTGCCTATGAATCTACAAATATCCTTACCTCAGGCCACTTCTCCCCTTCATACAAAGTAGATGACCAGACTCCCTGTCTGATGCATTGACAAGATTTCTACTCACCACTTGTCTCCTGGCCTCACAAGTGGGATTGTAGTGTAACATCTAGAATAGTTGCCACTGTTTGCTCACTGGCTACAGTTAATATAATGTCATCAATAACACCAAGGTGTTGTGCTGTAAAATGTTGAAATATAGTCCAGGTCCCTTTGGGTAAGACCGTGAATAAATTGTGTAAACATGAACTGTTTCTAATAAGCTCTTGATTCGTATTGAAAAGAACACATCTGCCTGATTGCTACCCACATGCCACATACATTAGGCTGTGTTAATCTATGCTTCTTAAGATACAACATATGCTACAGTAGCTGAAACTGAGGCTATTACTCATTAAATTCATAGTACAAAGCCCATAGTCACGTGGAGTGATACATCTTACTTTTGCAGGAGCTAAACTGGTATGCTACATGTGGATTTAATGGGGAGCACCAGCCTGGTATCTTCGAGGGTAGCATTAAACTCTGCATTTCCCCCAGGGTGTGATACTGTCTTTGACTTATCATCTTGGTTGGGAGGGCTAGGGTGGTTTCCAGGACTCGTATGTGGCTTTTCCTCCCACAGTGGCTTTTACTCCATTGAGAGTAGTAGCTTTTATTCCTAAGGAGAATTTTACCAACTGCTAGTATGTCTATTTCAATTATATATTTGGGAAATCAGAAATGACCATCAGATTCCCCAGTGTTGACTGTACCTGAATGAGAACTCCATGTGTTACCTATTCACATGTAGCCCTACTCTAGCAGAGGTCCACACTGGCACTTTGAGTCTCCAGTTATCAGAGACAACTTGTCCCAGAATCTAACAACCCTTGAAAGAGTATTTCCCTTTCCCTAGTATATGATTGAGAAAATAGCTATAATTTCTGTGTCTGAGATTGACTCTGGCTTGGAAACTGGACAAAAATTCATGGATATTCATTGTAGTAATTAATCTCGGCCTCTGCTATTCATTCCTTAACTGTTTTGATTATATCTGGTAAGCAATAACCTTGTTAGTTGCTCATCTATCATGCTGCTTGGCCACGGTCTTATATGAGCCCTTTGTTGATTATACCCTATGGCTACCATCCTGACTTTGCTGCCCATTACAGTAATTTTGTCCATCTTACTTCTGATGACCAAGTTCTGCCTTTATTATTGCATTATCCTATCATCCCAATTGCTACTAGGACCCCAGATCTGTAAGAGACCTCCTCTAACAGCCCAAGCCTACAAAAGAAAGCTACTGCCGAGTCCTGGATGATCTCTGTCTCTCCTTCTACCAATGCATTTCTTATTGCTTTGTTAAGCAATGTCCTCCATGTCATCCTGATGAATAACTCATGGGTTTTCTGTTCTTATGCAGTATATCCATTCCAGCTTGATCTTTGAGCATATATTCTCTCTTCTCTCTTAGAAAGTATAGCACTTCCCCAATGATGTCCTTCCAGAACTTAGTGCTTATTGTTGTTCTGGTGGCTGGGAAGGAAGATGTAGGCAAATTTCATAGAGCGTAATTATTGTCTTGTAGGTAATCTACTTTACTTGCAACTTTACATAATTTTCAAGTACTGCCTTAGTTAAAACCCACAAAATTTAATATGTTACATATTATAGACTAATTGTAGACAATCAGTTAAGTCTTTTAAAATTTCGTTGTGATTTCTTATATGACCAATGGGCTATTTAAAAGTGTATTGGTAATTTCTAAACACCAGCAGGTTTTTTTACTTTAAAAAATTTTGTTATAAATTCTTGTATTTATTTTATTGTTTTAACTGTGCTCAGAAAACATACTCTGAATTACTTCAGCCTTCTGAAATTTTTGTTATTAGTTTTATGTGCATTTGAAAAGAATGCACATATTCTGTCATTGTTGGGTGCAGTTTCTATGTAATTCAATTAAGTCAAAGTTTTTAATCATGTTTGTCAGATCTTAGATATCCTATACTCTCTTGGTATGATATCTTGCCTACTTTTTCTATCAGCTATTTGAAAATTTAACAGAATATTTCAATGGGGATGTGTTACACTAACAGCAGTAACTTATGAAGGAAAGATTTGGTAGATTTGAGTTTGTAGTTAAAAACATATAAACAAAGTTAAAAAGAAAACAAGAAACAGAAAATATTTGCAAAGATGAACAAATTGTAAATATCCTTAGTATGTAAAGAGATAACTGAACTAATAACCACAATTTTTAAGTGATAAAATATAAATGGTCAATAAATGTTTGACAAAAATATTTACCTCATGAGTAATCAGATATATGTAAATTAAATTATATTTTTTAATCTTTCACACCGATAGAGAATAGCTATCAATACTGGCAAAAGCATGCAGAAACAAGTTTTTTTTGTTAATTGAACTCTGCTAGTGGAAATGCAAATACCTATAACCTTTCTGCAAGGCAATCTTGTATTAAAAGACTTAAAAATGTGAATACCTTCTGGAAAAAAAAAAACAGCTGCATGGTTAGGAGTATAGACCCTGAAGCCAGTTGCTTAGATTTAAATGCCATCTATGCACTTAAAAAGTATAGAGTCATGTGCATGTTACCATATTTTATTAATTCTAATGTTCATGTTTAAACATTTCTCAGAAATGTATTGGCAATATATTTTTTCTTTTTTAATTGCCTATAGTAATGGTGTTCTTACACCTGATGCCTTTTCAATTCAGTCAAATGTGGTCTTAACTTTATGCATCAGTATCTTAGTAACTATCTCACAGATCTGTTCTCAGGCTTAGATAAGTAAAAATATATAAAGCAAGTATTAGGTAAAGACATTTAAAGCATTTAATAAAGTATTCTTAGTATTCTGCAATTATACTTCCACAAAGCTCAGCTTAATGAATAATTAAATAAAGATGTATGCATACACATGTTCATCACAGTGATTTGCATAATAGATTGAAAAAAGAATCATAGGGCACGAGGACTGGTTAAGTAAGTGACAGTAAAACAATGTGGTAATCATATATGTTCCTACTAAACATGTTCATTTATTTATTCATATATGCTCGCAGTAGATGGTTATGTAAAAAATTAGTTATAAACTGCATATATAATATAAACTGACTTTGCAAACAAATGGGTGTAGTTACATATGTTCATGGGCTTATACTTAGAAAAATAATTGGAAGGATATATAGAGAGATTTCTAATTAGTCACATCTTATGTGACTTCTTTCTTTTTTTTATAATTTATTTTGGTATCATTATACATGTGCAATATTATGGTTATTAAACTACCCCCTTCATCAGGTGCCCCCACCAAATCCATTACAGTCACTGTCCATCAGCGTAGTGAGATGCGATAGAATCACTGCTTGTCTTCTCTGAGTTGTACAGCCCTCCCCATGCCACCCTAACATTACATCTGCTAATCATAATGCCCCGTTTTCCCTCTTATCCCTCCCTTCCCGCCCATCTTCCCCAGTCCCTTTCCCTTTGGTAACTATTAGTCCATTCTTGGGTTCTGTGAGGCTGCTGCTGTTTTGTTCCTTCAGTTTTTTCCTTTGTTCTTACACTCCACATATGAGTGAAATCATTTGATACTTGTCTTTTTCGGCTTGGCTTATTTCACTGAGCATAATATTCCCTAGCTCCATCCATGTTGTTGTAAAGGTTAGGATTTGTTTTCTTCTTATGAATGAATAATATTCCATTGTATATATGTACCACATCTTCTTTATCCATTCATCTACTGATGGACACTTAGGTTGCTTCCATTTCTTGGCTATTGTAAATAGTGCTGCAATAAACATAGGGGTACATATGTCTTTTTCAAACTGGGCTGCTGCATTCTTAGGGTAAATTCCTAGGAGTGGAATTCCTGGGTCAAATGGTATTTCTATTTTGAGTTTTTTAAGGAACGTCCATACTGCTTTCCACAATGGTTGAAATAATTTACATTCCCACCAGCAGTGTAGGAGGGTTCCCTTTTCTCCACATCCTCGCCAATATTTGTTGTTGTTTGTGTTTTGGATGTTGACCATCCTCACTGGTGTGAGGTGATATCTCATTGTGGTTTTAATCTGCATTTCCCTGATGATTAGCGATGTGGAGCATCTTTTCATGTGCCTGTTGGCCATCTAAATTTCTTCTTTGGAGAAGTGTCGATTCATGTCCTCTGCCCATTTCTTAATTGGATTATTTGCTTTTTGTTTGTTAAGGTGCGTGAGTTCTTTATATATTTTGGATGTCAACCCCTTATCAGATATGTCTTTTATGAATATATTCTCCCATACTGTAGGATGTCTTTTTGTTCTACTGATGATGTCCTTTCCTGTACAGAAGCTTTACAGCTTGATATGGTCCCACTTGTTCATTTTTGCTTTTGTTTCCCTTGCCCAGGGAGATATGTTCATGAAGAAGTCACTTATGTTTATGTCCAAGAGATTTTTGCCTATGTTTTTTCCTAAGAGTTTTATGGTTTCATGACTTACATTCAGGACTTTGATCCATTTTGAGTTGACTTTGTGTATGGGGTTAGACAGTAGTCCAGTTTCATTCTCTTACATGTAGCTGTCTAGTTTTCCCAATACCAGCTGCTGAAGAGGCTGTCATCTCCCCATTGTATATCCAAGGCTCCTTTATCACATATTGACGGTATATATTTGGGTTAATGTTTAGATTTTCTATTCTGTTCCACTGGTCTATGGGTCTGTTTTCGTGCCAATACCAAATTGTCTTGATTACTGTGGCTTTGTAGTAGAGCTTGAAGTCAGGGAGCATAATTCCACCTGTTTTATTCCTCCTTCTCAGGATTCCTTTGGTTATTTGGGGTCTTTTGTAGTTCCATACGAATTTTAGAACTATTTGTTCCAGTTCATTGAAGAAAGCTGTTGGTAGTTTGATAGGGATTGCGTTGAATCTGTAGATTGCTTTAGGTAGTATAGCCATTTTGACAATATTTATTCTTCCTAGCCAAGAGCATGGGATGAATTTCAATTTCTTAGTGTCCTCTTTAATTTCTCTTAGTAGTGTCTTGTAGTTTCCAGAGTACAGGTCTTTCACTTCCTTCGTTAGTTTTATTCCTAGGTATTTTATTCTTTTTGATGCAATTGTGAATGGAATTGTTTTTCTGATTTCTCTTTCTGTTAGTTCATCGTTAGTGTATAGGAAAGCAACAGATTTCTGTGTGTTAATTCTGTATCCTTCAACTTTGCCGAATTCAGATATTAGTTCTAGTAGTTTTGGAGTGGAGTCTTTAGGGTTTTTTATGTACAGTATCATGTCATCTGCAAATAGTGACAATTTGACTTCTTCTTTACCAATCTGGATGCCTTGTATGTCTTTGTTTTGTCTGATTGCCGTGGCTAGGACCTCCAGTACTATGTTGAATAACAGTGGAGAGAGTGGGCATCCCTGTCTTGTTCCCGATCTTAGATGAAAAGCTTTCAGCTTCTCGCTGTTAAGTATGATGTTAGCTGTGGGTTTGTCATATATGGCTTTTATGATGTTGAGGTACTTGCCCTCTATACCCATTTTGTTGAGAGTTTTAATCAGGAATGGATGCTGAATTTTGTCAAATGCTTTTTCAGCATCTATGGAGATGATCATGTGGTTTTTGTTCTTCTTTTTGTTGATGTGGTGGATGATGTTGATGGATTTTCAAATGTTGTACCATCCTTGCATCCCAGGGATAAATCCCACTTGATCATGGTGTCTGATGCTCTTGATGTATTTTTTAATTCGGTTTCCTAATATTTTGTTGAGTATTTTTGCATCTACATTCATCAGGGATATTGGTCTGTAATTTTCTTTTTTGGTGAGATCTTTGCCCGGTTTTGGTATTAGAGTGATCCTGGCTTCATAGAAGGAGTTTGGAAGTATTCCCTCCTCTTCTATTTTTTGGAAAACTTTAAGGAGAATGGGTGTTATTTCTTCTCTATATGTCTGGTAGAAGTCAGAGGTGAATCCATCTGGTCTGGGGGTTTTGTTCTTGGGTAGTTTTTTGATTACCACTTCAATTTCATTGCTGGTGATTGGTCTGTTTAGTTTTTCTGTTTCTTGCTTGGTCAGTCTTGGAAGGTTGTATTTTTCTAAGAAGTTGTCCATTTCTTCTGTGTTTTCCAGCTTGTTAGCATATAGATTCTCATAATATTCTCTTATAATTCTTTGTATTTCTGTGGGGTCTGTGATTATTTTTCCTTTCTCATTTCTGATTCTGTTTATGTGTGTAGATTCTCTTTTTCTCTTAATGAGTCTGGCTAGGGGTTTATCTATTTTGTTTATTTTTTCAAAGAACGAGCTCTTGGTTTCATTGGTTTTTTCTATTGTTTTATTCTTCTCAATTTTATTTATTTCTTCTCTCATTTTTATTATATCCCTCCTTCTGGTGACTTTGGGCCTCATTTGTTCTTCTTTCTCCAATATCAGTAATTGTGTCTTTAGACTATTCATTGGGGATTGTTCTTCCTTCTTTAAATAGGCCTGGATTGCAATATACTTTCCTCTTAGAACTGCCTTTGCTGTGTCCCACAGAAGTTGTGGCTTTGTGTTGTTGTTGTAATTAGTCTCCATATATTCTTTGATTTCTGTTTTGATTTGGTCATTAACCCATTGATTAATTAGGAGAATGTTGTTAAGTCTCCATGTATTTGTGAGCCTTTTGATTTCTTTCTAAAATTTATTTCTAGTTTTATACCTTGGTGATCTGAGAAGTTGGTTGGTAGGATTTCAATATTTTTGAAATTACTGAGGTTCTTTTTGTGGCCTAGTATGTGGTCTATTCTGGAAAATGTTCCATGTGCACTTGAGAAGTATGTGTATCCTGCTGCTTTTGGGTGCAGAGTTCTGTAGATGTCTGTTAGGTTCATCTGTTCTAGTGTGTTGTTCAGTGCCTCTGTCTTTACTTATTCTCTGTCTGGTTGATCTGTCCTCTGGAGTGGTTGGTGGGTTGAAGTCTCCTAAAATGAATGCATTGCTGTCTATTTCCTCCTTTAATTCTGTTAGTATTTGTTTCACATATGCTGGCGCTCCTGTGTTGGGTGCATATATATTTTTAATGGTTATATCTTCTTGTTGGACTGACCCCTTTATCATTATGTAATGTCCTTCTTTATCTCTTGCTACTTTCTTCATTTTAAAGTCTATTTTGTCTGATACAAGTACTGCAACACCTGCTTTTTTCTCTTTGTTGTTTACATGAAATATCTTTTTCCATTCTTTCACTTTTAGTCTGTGTATATCTTTGGGTTTGAGGTGAGTCTCTTGTAAGCAGCATATAGATGGGTCTTGCTTTTTTATCCATTCTGTTACTTTTTATTGGTGCATTCAGTCCATTTACATTTAGGGTGATTATCGATAGATATGTACTTATTACCATTGCTGGCTTTAGATTTGTGGTTACCAAAGTTTCAACGGTTGGTTCTTTACTATCTAACAGTCTAACTTAACTTTCTTGTGAAGTTATTGTAAACACCGTCTGATGTTTCTTTATTTCTCTTGCTTCTTATTCTTCCTCCTCCATTCTTTATATACTAGGTGTTTTATTCTTTGCCTTTACTTAGTATTTGGATGGTCTGCTTTCTTTGCTATGATTTTATTTTCTCTGGTGACATCTTTTTAGCCTTAGGGGTGCTTCCCTCCAGAGCAGTCCATTTAAGATATCCTGTAGTGGTGGTTTATGAGAGGCAAACTCTCTCAACTTCCGTTTGTCTGGAAATTGTTTAATCCCTCCATCATATTTAAATGATAATCGTGCTGGATAAAGTATTCTTGGTTTGAGGCCCTTCTGTTTCATTATGTTAAATATATTATGCCATTCTCTTCTAGCCTGTAAGGTTTCTGTTGATAAGTCTGATGATAGTCTGATGGGTTTTCCTTTGTAGTTGATCTTTTCTCTCTCTCTAGCTGCCTTTAATACTCTATACTCTGTCGTTATCTTTGATCTTTGCCATTTTAATTATTATGTGTCTGGGTGTTGTCTCCCTTGGGTCCCTTGTGTTTGGAGATCTGTGGGCTTCTGTGGACTGCGAGACTTTCCTTCCCCAGCGTGGGGAAGTTTTCAGCAATTATTTCTTCAAAAAGAACTTTCTATCCCTTTTTCTCTCTCTTCTTCCTCTGGTATTCCTATAATGCGAATATTGTTCCATTTGTGTTGGTCACACAGTTCTCTTAATATTCTTTCATTCCTAGAGATCCTTTTATCTCTCTCTGCCTCAGCTTCTCTGTATTCCTGTTCTCTGATTTGTATTCCATTAACAGTCTCTTGCATCTCATCCAGTCTGCTGTTAAGCCCGTCGATTGCTTGTCTGATTTCTCCATTGTGTTTCCTCACTTCCCTCACTTCCTCCCTCAGCTCTTGCACATTTCTCTTTAGATCCATCAGCATGGTTATGACTTTTTTCTGAATTCTTTTTCAGGAAGACTGTGCATTTCCATCCCTTCAGGCTCCCTCTCTGGGTTGTCTGGTTGATCTTGGTCTGGGCAATATTCCTCTGTCTTTTCATGGCTATAGGAGTGGCCGCTGGTAGTTGCCATGTATGTCAGTTGGGCTCTTTAAGACTTTAAAAAGAAAACAAAAAAGAAATAAAAAAAAAGAAAAAGAAAGAGAAAAAAGCAAAACAAAACAAAAACAAACAAAAAAAACGCCCACTGGGAGTAGATTCTGTGGGGATGTTGTAGGTGGCGCTGTTACTCCACTATTCTGCAGCTGTGGCCACCCCGCAGGGCCCTTTATAGCTCCCCCTCACGGGGTGCAATGTCTTTTCAGGTGTAGTTGCAGGCTGTGTGCTTTCCTGTGTATTCTGGTCTCTCTTTTAGGAATAGTTGTATTTGCTTTATTTTCATAGATATATATAGTTTTAGGAGGAGATTTCTGCCGCCCTGCTCACGCGGCCATCTTCCCGGAAGTCAACTCTTATGTGACTTCTTCCTTATTTTTTCTTATCTGTCCTCAAAATTTTCTCCCATGAACCTATACTTCCATATCTAATTTTTAAATAATTTAAATACATAAATTTTTTACATTACTTTGCAAGAAAAATGTTTGAATCAATTTGGCAGAAAAATTATGGTTTGAAAATCTGTTCATGTATCTTAGCAATAGAAAAGCAAAGGGACTTCAGTCTCAGGTGATCTTACCATATCGCAAATCCCCATGTCCCCACTGGGTATGATACATTACAAATGCCTAGTTAATGTTTGCTGGAGAATTAAAGGAAAGAAGGAATAATCATGAATAAAATGTTTGATTAATCTTGGAAATTAAAACTTTAGACAAAGCATTAACAAACATTTTTTAAAAGCAACAAACTGGAGGAAATATTTGTAATGGTGACTAAATGTTTAGCACACTTCATATAAAATAAAGACACTAATTTAAAAAGTTGACTGGCAACTATAGACACTCATCATCTGTGTGATAACTAACTTCTATACTAAGTCAAATGCAGCTCAATATTTACTTGTACATTTTGATAATAACTAGCTAGGCTCTGCCTTTATGACATTCTAAAGAATGCTGATGCAAGAACAATTAATATGAACACATCAAATTCCAACATCATTCAATTGCTGCCTCACTGCTACTTTACTTCATCCCTAGAACTAGAATTAATCTTGTTGATCATTGAAATGATTATGTAGTTTTATTTTAAAAGAGTCTTGCTAAATGCTTTGCTACCCATATTCATCACATTTCCCAGGTAGTAGTTAACCTATTTAGGGTCAGGAAAAGTTGTTAAAAAATGGCAAATATAAATACAGTATAAGAAGAAATCATTGAAAAATAGTGCCTTTTGAAAATGTATAATGCTATGGAAAATCATAGGAAGTGAAAAGAATTCAGTAGATGAAATGTATCTGTAGAGTTATTTCTCAAGACAAAGGAAAGAACCATTATAGCTTTCCTCACAACTTTTTAACGTATTTGATATTTTACATGTCTTTGGGTGTAAGAGGTTGGAAAATAATGAAATGAACTGAAGATGGGGAACCGATTAGTTAATTATCAGTCTTCAAAGAGGAATTTCTTTATCATTCATTTAATAAGGCATATCATTCTTTGCTAATAAGCTTCTGTTTCTCTTTTTTTTTTAATTTACCAAAATACTCATTGATCTTTACTGTGTGCCAAGCAAAATGGACAAGACAGTTGTTGGCCCTGCCTCAGCAGATATTATCTTTCAATGGAGCACTGAGTCAGTAAACAAGGAGACAACACAATTACAGATTAAGTGAGTCCAATGAAGTTTCCAAGGAGTGCGCTCTCAGCAAGAACAGCAGGGGCTGGGGGTGAACAGTGAACTGTGGAGAGAATGGTATGGAAGGCCTTTCTGAAGGTTAAGTTGAAACCTGAAAAATGATGTGTCACCCATGAAGACGGCCAGGGGTACATGATCAAGCCAGAGAGAGCAGGAAGTACAAAAACAAAAGTTATGAAGGGTCTGGACTGCCTTTGGATTTGGCAGAAAGCTAGTGTATCCAGAACACAGACAAAATGAGACAAAATGGGGTGATAGCTACAGTGGAAGGACAAATCTCAGGGCTGTTTGAAGAAGATATACTGTATTTTGAAGATTATCTCTTGAATTTAAGAAGGGTTTCATTATATAAAGTAAGCCCATATTTGCACGTTTGCACCTTTCTTTATTTAAAATATGTCTTATCAGAGCTCCAAAATAAATGAAGGGAAAAAAACAACATGCACAACTGCACACCGTCATACATTTTTATATGCATAGACTATCCTGGAATGATACATGAGAAACTGATAACAATGGTTCCCCCAACAAGGGGAAGAAGATAAAAGAGCATTTAGATTCATGCTCTCATTTTGCACCTAATCAATTCTGTGTCATGTACTTGTATTACATTTAAGAAAAAGATAGTATTTTTTTAATTCAAAATATTAATTATTTTTAATGTTTCATTATGGAGATTCATTCCCAACTTGCTTAATTTTGTCTTGATCTCCAACTGGTCTCTTTGAAGATAAAAGAGCATATTACAGAAAGGTTTTCAATGCAATACAGCAGAGATATAATCTCCCCTTTAAAAAATCTACTCTTCTACTAAAGATCCTTCGGTGTTATCAGGTTAATTTTATTGCTTTAAAAAATTCTTTGCTAATGAGCTTCTGGACATACCAGCAATGACTGTAAATTCAGCAAATCACAAAGTCTTCAGCTGTCTCACCTATGAAATGAGAAGGTGGAGCAAAATGACTTTTACAGGTCCATTGTAGTTCTAAATTGCTTTGATTTTTTTTCAATTCATCCATTCATTCAATTATTTAATGATTCTTAATATAAACCAACACTGTGCCAGATATTGGGGAATCAAAGATGTGGTCTGTGATAGAAAATGGCATATGTTTGCTCAGTATTTGTTTTCCATTTCTTCCATATTTGTAGTATTTTGAGTTGGCAAAGATTGACAGCCAATCTAAGACTCCATCTACCAGCCTCCAAACCAGTGTTACTAGAAGTGATGGAGATAGATTCTGAGCCTTGCACCTCCCCTGCACCTTTCCCCTTTTCTCTCACAGGTTGAAATATAGATGTAATAGCAGAAGCTAGAGCAACTGTCTTAGATTACTGGAGGAAAGTGATACTTGGAAGATAGAAGAGGTAAGGATAAAAAGAGCATATGTCTTGACATTGGGGAGTTGCTGGGTCACCTGTGAACTGCTTGTGATCAGGTGGATGAGAGAAAACCTATCATGTTGAAGTTACCTTGCTATTGTTTATATATATATATAGCAACTAAATGTATCCTAGTATAGGGTTCCTGCAACAAAGGGAGTCAGAAGAGAGGGACATGTTAACAAATGATCACATTAATGAACAAGTGCTTTTAGGATATTAGGATAAATTGAGTATTCCAGGAAAGAAAGACTGACACATTCACTCTGCTTAAGGAAATCAAGAACATGTTCACAGGAAAAAAACACATTTAGCTGGGTCTTAAAGCATCAATAGCAGTTTTTTAGATATGAAAGATGATAAGGATATTCCTGGAAAAGAAAATCAAATGTAAGAATTCCCAAGTCGTGACAAAACATGTCTAGTATTGAAAATACCAGCAAGCTCATTGTGACCGACATGGGAGGCATATGACAGGAGTATGGCAATTGGTGCTAAGCTGGGTGAGATTCTGAACGCAAATAAGTTAAGCCTTTTTCCTTTAGGTAATGGGGATCCAGCAGGATTTATAAACAGGAGAGTGACACAGTCAGAGATGTTGCTGAGGAAGTTAACTGATGACAATTTGAAAGATAGATGGATTGGAGTAGGAAGAGATATGTGGGAGCAAGACTAATTTTAACTTCTTGGATAGTATGTAACTTGAATAACAAGACATGCACATTTTTCATATTGGCTGATTAATTATTAAGAATACACAAGAAAACTAATCTTAACCATCCTTCTTGCCTGGTCTGTATTTATATATTAAAAACTCTAGTGGGCCCCTATAAAATTTAGTAAAATTATTATTAACAGAAGCAATATGAATGAAAACAATTTATGTGTATTTATACACATATACATATATGTGAAGAAAGAGAGAATAAGAGAGTGGTAGGTAAATATAATGTAAGCTTCCACATGCATGTTTATATGGATATTATTAATAAGTGAATTTCCAGGAAAAATTTACATATGTTTTGATCTGTGTGTACATAGAAGGCAGAACCAACCTAATAATTGATCTGTCCTGTCATATAAGCATTCCAAAGGAAGACCAATTACACTAAGACCAAATTATACTTTCCAATTACACAGGTGAATCAATCCAACTCAACATGTCAAAGCATAAAAAAATGTTTTAGAAAAGACAGGCAACATACTAAATTTCCCTACCCATTAACTAGAAGTAAGTACTATTCAGAAGAGTAAAATGTCATTCTGTCAATATCTGTGAGCTTATGAAGGTTTCCCGACCCCATCCATCAAGGTGCCTTCCACCTCACTCTCAAATTCTTCCCCAAAATATATTACCTTGTGAATTACTTCTGAAATGCTTTTGACTTCGAGAAAATAAGGCAATAATAAAATAACAACATTCAGAGACCCATCAATGTTCCCAGTATGTATAACCTCATCCTTCTCTTCCTGCATTTTGTTTCATTTTTAAATCTTGCCTTCTTCAATTAGGGTGTGTGATGCATAGATGTGGTTAATTCATTGAATTATGTAATACCCAGGCAAGTCAGGAAAAAATAGAAGAAAAAATACTTGCCTACATATTCATGCAGTTGTGACTCAAGATTTGAGGAAGAGTATGGAGTGAGTTAAAACAGGAGTAGTTATTTGGGGTAGAACTTACAGTGCTGAGACCAATTTAAGGTTTTGGTGTTTATCCTGACAATAATGGGATGCCCATGAAGGATTTTAAGCAGAAGAGTGTTATAATCATTTGCATTTCTTAAATTTCTCTTGCTCCTATTAGGAAAATTAATTGCGTGACAGTAAGGAGAAGGAAGGACAGATAAAAAGCTGCATCCATAAACTGGTAAAGAGATAAAGGTAGCTTCAAGTAAGTTGTGGTGAAAGCCAGAGAAGTGGACACATCCTCAAGATATCTAGGAACTAAAATTGACAGGACGCTGAAGAAATAGATAAGGGAAGTAGGCATAGACAGAAGTGGAGGATAATAATAATAATGCACGTTAGTATGGCATTTACTATTCACAAAACTTTTTATATTTACTTCACTCAATTCTGACAGTAATGAAGAAATGCCCGTTGTTATGACTGCTAGTTTTACAGAAGAGTCAGCAGAGACTGGGAGAAGCTAAGTGACCTAACCAGGGTCTTAAGCAGCTGTTACTACTGCGAGCTTGTACTTGAACTCAGAACTTCTCTCTTCATGTTCAGGATACTCTCTATTGAAAATCCACCAATCTGACCTTTAGTGAGAAGCTAATCCCTGAAAAGGCCCTCAGAACGTATCTGGGTACTAATTTACCTGCTCACCTCTCAATTCTAATCTCTCTGGGCAATGAGCCCAATCGATTTGGCAGGAACTTAGGCAAAGAAAGGCAGGGCACAAGCCACACAGCATTCATAAATGAGAGGAAACAAAACAAAGGAAAAAGGAAAACAGAGAATCATCCTGCCCCATGAGCAACTCTAGAAGGACTCAGAATTGGACATGGTTAAATTGTACTTTTGTGTTATTTGCCTCCCAGGTTTTGGAATGATAACAATAGAAGTTAATCTGCCTCAAAAGCAGAAGTTCAAATTTCATTACCCAAAGTTTGTCTGAGGCATATGTGCCAATGAGTTTCTTATACAGCAAATAATGCTAGCCATTATAAACCTTTTTATTATAACCACAATTTCTAATGAGTATTTTTGAAACAGTGAATGACATGAGAGTAAATTGATGCACCTGGAGCCAGCTTGGTGTAATTCAGGTGGCAAGGTGTCCACCTTTATACCTGGGTATATAGTCACAATGCCTCTCTATTGTCTTACATTGACTAGGTATAGGCAAGTTTCAACATAATGATCAGGCAGAGAAGGAGGCAGATACCTGGGATAATTTCAGTAATTCTGGAAATTTGTCCATCTAATAAACTTATAACCTAACCTAAGAAATAAAATATTACCAGTGCAGTTGAAGCTACCTGTAAACTCCTCCCTGATTCGGTTCACTTACCACCAAATAGACATAGATACCTCTATCCTGAATTTTGTGTTTATCATTCTCTTGCTTTTTTACACTCATACCACATAGGTATGTATTCCTAAGCAACATGCTATTTTATTTTCCTTTTTCTGAATTTTGTGTTAAAAATTCTGTCATAATATAGAGTTTTCTGTGATTTGTTTTCTGAATTAAAGATTCTAGTCCAAAAGCTTTTTTATTATAGTTGATATACAATATTACATTGGTTTCCAGTATGCAACAGTAGTTCAACAGTTACACACATTATTAAATCCTCACCCCAGCTAGTGCAATTACTATCTGTGAACATAGGAAGATGTTACAGACCACTGGCTATTTCTCATACTGTACTACTGTCCCTATGACCAACCTATATTATGATTGGGATTTTTGTGCCCCTTTATTCTCTTCATCCCCCATCCACCCACTCCAACCCATCCCCCATGGTAACCACCAGTCACCTCTCAGTGTCTGTGACTCTACTACTAGTTTGTTCATTTTCTTTGGTTTGTTTTTAGATTCCACAAATAAGTGAAATCATATGATATTTGTCTTTCTCTGAATTATTTCACTTAACATAATACCCTCTAGGTCTATCCGAGTTGTTTCATATGGCAGGGTTTTTTTAATGGCAGAATAATATTCCATTGTGTATATGTACCACATCTTTATCCATTCATCTACTGATGGACACTTAGGTTGCCTCTTGGCTATTAGAAATAGTGTGGTGATAAACATAGGGATGCATATATCTTTTCACATCAGGGATTTTGTTTTCTTTGGGTAAATTACTAGAAGTGGAATTACTGGGTCATATGGTATTTCTATTTTTAGTGTTTTGAGGAACCTTCATACTGCTTTCCACGGTGGCTGCACCAGTTTACATTCCCACCAACAGTGTAGGAGGGTTCCCTTCTCTCCACACCCTCACCAACACTTGTTATTTCTTGTCTTTTGGACGGTGGTCATTCTGACTGGTGTGAGGTGATATCTCATAGTGATTTTGATTTGCAGTTCCCTAATGATTAGCAATATGGAGCGTCTTTGCATGTGCCTGTTGGCTATCTGTATTTCTTCTTTGGAGAAATTTCTGTTTAGTTCCTCTGACCGTTTTTTATTTGTTTATTTAAAAATGTAGACCATCAACAAACTTTAGCACTGGATTTGTTATTGGTTACATATTACTTGCAAAATAACTCAAAACAGACCCTAACAAAACTATGTCCTGTGACATTGGTCTTAAGAATTCACCAACCTAAAGGACTAAGACAATGATATGAATGATGGTAATGCTCAAGAAACAACTTTCATCCAGCCAGAGAGAAACCTACCTGCCTTTGTCCCCGTCTAGCCCAAGCCATAGCCTCATCATCTTGTCATCACTGAGCCTCTGGGATGGATGAAAGACTCAACTTTGTCTTCATCAAGAAGTGTTGGAAACTGGCTTAAGAGGAACCTAACCTTTGAAACCTAAGTGTGCCCTGGGAGAAGATGTAGAAGTGGTCTGCTTTCCACAGGTTGCTGGGAGCTATCCCTGGTGCTGGCCCAGAATCATCTCTCCAATACTGACTTTGGGCTGTTTGTCCCCAGAAAAACTTCACTATTGAGCTGAGCGAGATTAACTCTCAATTGGTTGTGATTCTGCATTTGACAAAACCCCAAGCTTCAGTGTGCAAGTGGTTATGCTGGGTTCTGAGCCCTGTGTCTCTCCCACGCCTCTCCCTCCGGCCTTATGTGTACCACATCCCTCTCAGAGCAACACTACCATCAATACCACCAATACTATAGCTATGTCTTACAGACCTACTATCTCCAGACACTACTAATTGTTTCTTTTAATGCCTCTCCCCTTATCTGCTTTACAAAAAAAAATAGAGGAAAAAAAAGCCCCATATAATAATATTAATCTTACCGATGAAGAAGCAGGCTTAAGAACAGATAAACTCAAAGTTACACATTTAATAATAGGCAAACCTTGACAATATGTCCGATTTCAAAGCTGTAACCAAATCCTTACTTCTTTCACTGTACAGTGAACTGTACTTCTTTCTAGAATCCCTGAAACACCTATCCTTTCTTAGGACAAAATTAACCTTAGGCTGAACTGTACTATAACATCATTGAAATATATCTTCCTTGGAGAAATAGCAAACACATATTGAATTGTTTTATATTTGTCAGGCACTGTTATAAGCATTTGTAAGTAATCATCACAACAACCCTATGAAATAAGGTTTTATACTTTCCTCTATTTTACACATCAGAAAATGGAAGCATGAAGAAGGCTGTCTGGTTCCAGGATTTGAATCTAGGCTTTGACTTCAGAGCCCATATTCTTAAATAGGGTGTTTCACTGTTTTTTTTTATCTTTAAATGCTATCTTTGGTTAATGTGTTTCAGACAGAATCCTTCTGAAGGATTCTGTACTACTAATTTTATTTTTTTAAATAATAGGGTCATGTAATTACTACAATATCAGTCTTAAATTAATTTAGGAAGTAAAATAGTATGATCATTTCCTAATGTCCTTTTAAGCTAAAATTTAATTATTAAATAAAATATTCTAATGTTATAAATTAACATAGGCAAAATGGTGAAACAGCAATATCTGGTTAATAAAAGTAAACTGAAATATATTAAGAATCAGATTTGAATGCACACTGAAAATAAAAGCAGCAAATAATAGCATATTTGAAGATATTTTATCTGTTCTTTCCAATAGTTTTCCTTTTATTTTAAAATTTTTATATTCTTCTTAATGACTTTGAAATGAATTAGGAAATGTCAGGCTTTTAAAAATCAATTCCAACAGAATGTCAAGCCAGTAGGTTTCATTCAGGGCAGCAGGAGCCCCTTCAGTTGTTTCTTCCATCTCCCTCACTTTTTAAAATCCTCAATCACTGCCATTTCTGGTCTCAGCTTTCACAACACAGCTGAAAAGGATGTCCTCCTCTGAGACAGACATGCATTCCCTCCACGATGAACCTGAAATGCCCTCAGGTTGTGGCAAGGGAGGAGTTTAGCACTTGAACCTAGATAATGCTCTTTTTTCTTTCTTTTTAATCAAAGTGCACCATTCATGTTCCATACTGCCTGCGTCACAATTTGTTTAAACCAATATGATGTATCAGAGAAGGTAAACAATAATAATAATCATAGCATAGGAATAACAGTGTGTCCATAAATAATAGATGAAACCGCATGGCCCTAATACCTTCATGAAATGGGTCTTCAATATACATATTTCTTATACAGCTTTATGCATGACTTCATTTGTATGGTTTGCACTTCATTGCTCTGTTGTGTCACTCTACCAATAAACCTATACATCATACTGAGTGAATTATGTTCACAGTCTCTTGACAAAAAAAGGAACTTGTGGTTTAGAAGATCAAGCACTGAACCAAAAGTCCAAAGATTAGAACTTGAGTCCCAGCCCTGCCAGTTACTGGATTCTGGGAGCTGGGTGAGTCACATATCCTCTCTGAAATTCAGTTCTCACAAAAATGAGACATCTCTGTCCACATCCCAGAGTCCTTGTGGCAACTAGTTGAGCTAACTTACCAGAGAACATTCGGAAAATTTGCGGCACATAAGAAGAATTTTTTGCAACGGGATGCTCAGAACCGTACAAATAAATGTACAGTTTTACTTCTTTTACTTTACAAATTTACAAATGTTTACTTTTCCTGAATTTACTTAGCATTGAATTAGTACCTTATTGCTGTCTGTTCCTTTGTAGTTTATTGTCATTCAAAGCAACATGGCTATCTAAAACTTAGGAAAATTCCTAGAGTCTCTTTAGACTTTACATTTTTTAGGGGTGATAAAGACTGAAAAGTATATGCTTAAGTTTGTATTTTGTTTTCATTCTTCTTCAATGAATTATAATTTCACTTTTAAATACTGGTATGTTTTGTACCTAAAAAATTAACAAAAGCATGTTAACTGACACTGATAGATTTTATCATACCATATCTTATCTATTTGACAGTGGATGTCTATCTAATTTAGAAAATCATTATCTAATCTGTTCTATGTTACCAATAATTCCATCTCTTAAATAATTTAAAGCTTGTGCATTTTCTGGAAAGCTTTTGGATCCATGCCTGCACAATTACATTGATATTATTTAATTCATAGTACATTTTTTAAATGAGACATTTATGTTAATTAAACATTTTGACTTTTAATGCTATTGGAACTTACCTTTTCTAATAAATCTTTTCTATGCTATACAAATATGATGCTGATATACAGAAACATACAAAACCTACACAGAGTGTTAAGAATCTAAATATTTTCTAAGCATGCATGATCCACATGCTACATCAGAGTTGTAAATTAAGGTCTAGTGTGTTGCAGAAATCACCCTTCCATATTACAGATTTCCTCCCCGAATGAGGCAAGAGTCAGCCAGTAAATATATGTGGTGAACCTCAGATTTGCCTCACTGGGAGTTCACATGTATTTTTAACTGCCTTCAATTGTTAATGTATTCTTCAAATGAGATGCATCACCTTGAAGAATGACTTTTTGCCCTCTGGGAATAGGCCAAACAAGTATTTCATTCGCTATGATAATCAGTTCTACCTTCAGCAACGTATAAACCGAAATTTAATGGGCACTGGTGATTAGATTTTAAGTCATCACTGACCACTGTGAGAAATAATAAGAAAAAATACGAATTATAATGAATTTGTTTTCAGAAGGCCTTGTTAGACATAATAGGACCACAACTATTTCCGGATACGGTGAATAAATGTTTTTCCTTCTCATTATAGACATTTTTGAGTCACCACTTTTCAGTGACAAGAAAGATTTCTTTTAACTCATGCGAAAGATATCTTAGGTCATTCTCTAAAGAAGAAAAGGACCACTTACCATAAAATATTTATTTAAATCTTTTAAAATGCTTAAAACTATATAGTGCCATTCAAAGCAATAGATAAATTTAATCTTATCCAAACCTTCCACTGTCAAAATTATCTAAGGCTTTCTCCAACTAAAACTTTGCATTGAAATAAAAAAGATTTGTACAGGACATTATGGAAAATAACAAATCAGCCCTTAAATCATCAGCTTAGGTTGTGGACAGTAAATGACACAGTGGTTCCACTTTCTTGGAACTGAGTAGCAGAAGAAAATGAAGAAAGATACTACTGACAGGGCAAGGATGATGGGAGCAGGCTAGCATTATGAATGATATGTTAAGTGATTGGCTCAGATGGAATCATGGGATTGCTGCTGCCTTTTGCAGAAGCTGATTTTCATTCTTATTGTTCACCTCAGAAGACACCAACGTATGGGAGGGGGAAGGGAGAGGGAAAGCTATGTGCACATGCATGCCCTATGCATATACATATTTAGAAAAATCTTGAATATTTTCCCAGATATACAGAGTGGTAGGAATAAATACCTAATGTCAAAAATATATCTCTTGTCAGCAAGGTTTATTAGTTTTAATATTCATGTATGCTTGCTGCATTCTTTCCTGTGAATTGAAGTGCCATATTCCTTTTTATTTGATAAAACCAAAGACATATATATTCCTAACTCCAAAATAAATGAAATAATAATTCAGTACTCTATAATAATATGTTGATGGTAATAACAAAGACGTGATATAGGCTGATTTGATGTGCTCAGAGATGCATCCTATATATTTCTTTCTTCAAACCAACAGACATACTTGATTCATTTGGTCTGTTTGGTGTGGTATGTGTCTGTGTGTAGGCAGGGTGAAGGCAAGCTAGGGAGGGACTAAAGATGGACCAGCAGTCAGAGCAATTGATTATTACATGATGCAGTACATTAGAAACACATGCATAAAATTAAATACAATGCTGGTGTCAAAGGGTTCATTTACTAAGATTTTCTTTAAACTACTTTCATTTCTAAATATATATGATTAACTCAGAGCTTCTTTAAATGCCAATTCTTTTGTGCACCAATGCTTAAAATTATAGCATGACTAATGCCATAACTTTCGTTATTATAAATTTCTGGGTCCAAAAAGTAATCAGTATAGCCAACATTATTCACTTTCTATTTTTTGGCATTTAAAAAAATCCGAGTTAGCAAATTAGCAGCCTGTCTACATAAGGATTATTTTTTTAGGAAGGAAACATAACCACAGGCATCACTAATCAAAAATAAAATTCAGAGCAATTCAAGGTATGATATTATAGGCTTGGTCATTGCTATTTCTAGACTTGAACAGACAGATATGGATAGCCATACTAAGTGGGGAGAGAAAACATTTGAAAAGTGTGCAATGAATTCATTTACCAAATCTTAGACAACAACGATCTTCTTTTTAGATAAACATTTTAGAAGTTACCTTAGGAGAAGCATGAATAATTTTTATAATCAAAAAATAATGTGAACCTGAAAACTAATTTTTACTTGAGGATGGAAAAAATTCTAGCTATAAAATTACCTTTTAAATTTGGACAGAAGGCAAAGAGAGTGTGATTTAAGGGTGATAAGAAAATGAGCAATCAGCAGACTACTGTAATTACTATGCCTTAAATTGATGATAGAGTTATACACTTGTTAGAATTAGGGACCCTACAGATTTCATTTTCTAAGGTATAGCCCAGCAGGCATGCTTGGTGAAAGGGGTGTCTGTGACTCCCCCTGTACCACTCAGCTTACCCCCTGAGGGGAAACGCCACGTGCATTCAAATCAAACGTTTTCCTATCAAGTTCTCAACTAATGGCTTTCCTAGGAGACCCAAACCTGTCAATCACCTACTTCCTATTTAGACATGTTAAAACAAAATTTGTTGTTTATTTGTATTTCACTGAAGTGAGTCTGTTTTCTCACATTGAATTTGTATCCAAACCCCAGGTTGTCAATACTGCTTAGCTAGGGCTTCTGTTTGTTTTGTTTTTCTCTGCATGTAACCCAGAAAAATGGTGCCGTTCATGCCAATTTCAACCCTTGTATAAATTTATGGGCAGTATATTAACTAATTGTTTAAAGTCACTAGTGCTAATGGCAGAAGCTAAAAAACACACCTCTTTTACCGAAAGTTGTTTTGTCAAATTCATAATCCATTAATACACATGGAGCCACAGCCCAGCCTAAGTCCCCATGTGGAAGAACAAGAAAGAAAGAGGTATCTACCTTTAATAATGAAAAGCAGGAGCAGCATTTTTAATTTAATTATTTCTTATGTGATTTAAAGCATATCAGGTCTCCTTAGAGAAACACCTAGTGATGTAATGTCATATACTTGACCAGGTTGTCTTGTTTTTCTTGATAGAGCAAAAAAATTACATGTGCATGTGTGTGTGTGTATTCTTGTGCTTACAACCACTGTTACTTTCCTTGTGTTCAAGACTAAATGTATTAAGCATTCCATAAAAACAAGAATTGCTGTGTGTGATACTCACTTCAAAACCCTAAAAGGCCAAAGAAAGCTCTTCCTTAATTATTGAAGAAGTGTCTGTAAAGGAAACATGAGCAAATAGCATTCATGCTTTCATCCCAGTAACCTTTTATTGTCCTTTTCTTCAGATGGCCAAGTCAGTATATTTAATAAAGGCAGCAGCAGCCATCAAAGAAGGCAGGGCCCTAATAAATGGTCCTGATTAAAGGCCCTGACAGGGTATGAACTTTGCATAAATTTTCTTATGGTGTCAGGCTAGGATACTGATTGAAAACTCATTAACATAATCACACATTTAGAGGAAATGCTGTAATGTATCAAAAACATTTCCCTTAGTGTAATAATTTTAAGGACATTAAAATGCAAATGATAATAAGGAGCTGTGTTTAGTGATGTTCCAACAGCCTGATTATTCAAATATTTGCTATGAAGTACGGAGTTGCGTTCAGTAATGTATCTACATGAATTCAAATCTATACATGGACTCAGAAGTCTTCTTTGGTCTTACCAACTATTTTTCCATTTCATAGCAAAATTAAACAACAAAATTTGGTTTCAGGATTACAGAGACATACTAAAAAAAAAAAAAAAACTTTAAACCAGGACATTTGAAAAAATGAAAGCAAGCTGCCAGGAGCATTTTTCTCCAGTCTTAAAAAAAACCACTGAAAAAACAGTTAGCATTTTCATTTTAATAATATTGTGTTTTGAACATATGCTGAAATATTTTCTGTGTCTTTTTCCCTGCTTTTGTTAAACTGTGTATAAAGCAGCAGAGACCTTCGTAGGCCACAGCAGTGCTGTCCCTTAATGCTAATTTTTAACAATAAAAGAAACAACTGCCCTCCCCCCACACAAATAGCCATAATTATGTAAAGAATGACTGCTTCAGACTGATGACTTTCAATATGCTCAAGTCTAGCATACTGGTATAAGAGGCCAGAAAGGTCAACACTAATTCATAACTGCTATAAAATTGTGTAGCATCCCAGGGCTTCTGCAGGATGCTGACATTATAATGCGTCTTCTGCTGGTTTGTGTATGTAAATTTGTGATAGGAAGTGCACTGCTTTTACCGTATCACATGCAGAGCATCAATCAGGCAGTGGAATACATCAGAGTATTTTCATTATGCTTAGTTATTTACTGCATCAGAAGAAATTACCCTGGCAAGCCAAGCGGCCTTCTCTGGGTAGCATGATACGACCAACCAGGTTTCAGCTCAGAAGTCTTGTAAACATTACAGGATTAATCTCGCAATCACAATCATCAATCTTTCCTAGTCCTGCCTGGGTGCAACCGAGGAGATTGGTAACCAGGCCATGTGGATTTAAATTTAACCCTAAACATCAAAAACTAGATGTCAGACCTAAGCTGCATATTGCAAAACACCTGTGTTTTTTCAATTTGGGTTGAAGACAATAGATGAAAGAAACTGTACAGTGAACTACTTTAAAATTGTATTTAATTTGTCACTTTCATTTATAGTACATGCTTGGGAAAAATTAGAGGGTTTTTTTGGTAACACTTTTTTTCAACATCAGATATAAGTGGGAAATGAGAGACTCTTTAGCCTTATAACCAACTGTCCTGCATGGGAATGTAGACTCTGTAGGAAGCTCTGCAGAGCTGAGATGGGATCTTGGCCTGAAGTCGAGGACCTGCTCAACCTGCTTTGGCACTGAGCCTGAGGAGGCTAAAGCCCTGGGGAGGAAGAGAGTTAGCCCCTTGCCAAGCGAGTGTTAAATGTGTCTTGCTGACTCATGAGATGCTCCTGGCATTGACTGCTGAAACAACTGCTTGCCTACCCTCCTGCCAAAGGAAAAAGGAAAAAGACCGTCTCCCCTTTTCTTCCCTTCCAGCAAAAGGAGGGGGAGAAGAGATGGGTAAGACAGATGGGCTAAATGAACATTCTATCATTTTAAGTTTAGCAACTGCACAGAACATAGCCTATTCTATTTAGATAATGCAAAAGATAATGTGCATTCATTTTTGAAAGTCAGGTGAAAACCATGATGATAATGATCATTTTTCCATAGTCAAGAAACAATAAATATATAATGAGCTGGTCATGTATAGACTGCCTGGCAGTTTAATTTGGACTGTGACCTTTTATTATTATTTTTTGTCCAAAGCACTTTTTGCTGAACACATAGCATGGAGGTAAGTTAATTCTTTCTTCCTCTCTCAGTATCTTGCTGGATGCAGTAACTAAGCATAATGAAAAAACACAGGATATTTGAAAATAAGATTTTCGAATCTAACTGTATATTCATCTTATATATAAAAAGAAGATATTTCTCTGATATGCTTAATCCCTGGTTGATTTAATCAACACTATAGGTACTTTTCTGGAATTGTATGAGTACAGTAAAAAAAAAAATGTGTTCCATATATTGAGTATTCCCAAATAACTATTTCATCCTTACCCAAGTGATCATTCTATATGACTTTCTTTTTCCTATGAGGATTGGCTTTAAAAACATACTGAAAAGAATTATGAATAAAATTATTTTTTCCAAATAAATCATATGACCCAAAGAAGAGAAATTCATCTTAAAGAGATTGCAATGACTGAAATTTCAAGCCTCCTTGCTTCTCCATTTTCCTTCCTGCATGTTTTTTTTTTTTTTTTGCAGGGTGATGGTTGCCCTTGATGGTAGTGACGCTTTTTGTTACTAACATTGTTGCTGATTTTTGCTGTGAGCTATCCTAGGTAACTGGCTTTAAAGTAGCTAACACCTGACTGCTGTGTTTGCACTCACAGAACTGTGGCTCCCCAAATCCTCCAGAAGTTGGTTTCGTTATGTGGGATTCCAGGCACAAATGCATTATGAATCTTTAGCTTTTCACACAATGTGAACTGCCATGTGTGTTTCTGGCCCTTGAAGTTTTGTAACCAAATAAAGATTCAGCTCTCTTGTCCTTTAAGAGCATTATGTATTATATGAATAGGATTATTTTGAAAAGTCCTATGATTTCTTTGAAAAGATCTATGATGAGCTGACATTGTCAGAGCTAGATGGCTTGAAATAAAGTTGGTGGTAATGCAGATCACCACGGTATATGTTTGAACAATTTCTTGGGATACTTGCTTGAGTTTTATAATATCCTACCAGATTTTATGCTTTGTTGAAGAGGCAAAACAACAAATAACTCCTAGATATCTGTGGTGAAGATTCTGGGACAGTCAAAAGGTTAGTGCAGTGATTGGGGGATAGATTGATAGAGTAATCCAGTCCCCTGAGAGAGGAAGGCAGGGCGTCGGTTCTCTCCTCAGCAAGAACAGACATCAAGGAAAACTTTGGGCTTTAGAGTCTGGAAACACAGACTTCATTCTCAGCACTACTGCTTCCCAGGTGCATAATCTTAAACAAATCATTTGACTATTACTCTCAGATCTAACTTTGTTTTTCATTCATGTGCTCCGCAGACATCCACTGAACTCCTATGGTCCCTACTTGGCACTGCACAATGAGCTGAGGAGACAAAACTAGTCTTCAAAGAATGACAGCAGCTAGTGTGTGTGCCAGACATTTGGAAATTCTTTATACATTTTATCATGTTTAATCTGGGAGCATTTATCCTGACTATCAAGAATGATACTAAACCTTAGAGTGGTTAAATGAACTAGTGAGAGAAACAAGATCTGAACACAGGTCCATCTCATGCCGAACTTCCTGTTGGTGATTTTGTAGAGCATCTCAAAGAACTTGAACATTTCACAAAATTTTAGTGAGGATGAAATGAGGAAAGGAATGTGACAGTCATAAGCTATAATGTACTATACAAATATCCGTTGTCATTACTGTTAACATGAAAATCACAGAGTGATTTGCTGACATCACTTTCAGCCTTAATAATCCCCACTCAGGTCATCTGGACCATCCCACACAAATGGTACCCACAGACAAAAAAATTCTCTATATATAAACAGAAACACTATCAGGGATTCCCTGTAAGTGTTTCTAAACTAGTTATACATGGCTCCTTAGTGAATATTAAACAAATAAAAACCCAAGTAAGACATTTTTCTACATATGAAAATCTCTAGAAAGCAAAAGTCTACTGTTTACACTAGACCTGGAACACCTTTAGTAATTCCTTAGGCATTTTAGGGTTATCCACTAATTGAATTGATGAGGATGACATTAATACAGCACCTGCAGAATAAATATAAAATGTTTCTCTATCCATCAGCATCTCCAATTTAATACTGATAACATTAACACAGAATTTTCCTCTTACACACAGTTTTTATACTTTTATCTCAGACCACGGTTTTAAAACCAAAACATATAAGATTAAGGAAATGAAATGGAAAAAAATAAAGAAACTCTTCATCTCAGTTTTGACTACTCAACATCATTCCTACCACTTGCAATCTTGTGTACCTTTAATAGAATAATGTGAGTTTATGAACAAAGCAATAGAATAGGAACTTAAAGAAAATGATTCCCTCCATTGTTAATACAACTATAAATGGTTCAATTTGAAGGAAGTTGTATCATGTTTTGATGTCTCATTTTTCAATTTCTTACAATTAAGTAAATATATTTACTTAAAGTTCTTCATATGAGGGAAAAAATTACATGAAGGAATTTTTTATTTAGATATTAACAGTATAACTAGGGAAAAGGAATAAAATGAAACACATGATAGTTTTTTACTTGTTATTTGATATCTGTTGCCACAAAGTAAAATTTAATTACTGGGGTCTTGGTTAAAGGAACTCATTAAAGATTTAAGGATGACTGATAGGTGAGAAATTCCATTCTTGGCATACCCCTTTTCAAAATTAAAGGAAATAATATTATTTTTTATTGAAAGACAAGAAATGTTGATTCTTGAAAAATAATCAAGAAGAATTTAGCAGTTGTTAAAAGAACAGAGAATTAAGATATGCTTAATGTCATAATTAGGTTTACCTTGAAAAAATAGCTTTCTTAAAGAAAAATTTTTATTAGAATACATTATTCTAGTTAGCATCATTTATACTTCCATTTCTTCCAAATGTTTCCAAATGACCAAAATTTTGTCATATAAGTTCAATAGTTATATATATTACAGTTCTCAGGTATGTTATAATAGTATTTTCTATCAGGTAAAAAACATGTCACTAAAGATAAAATGCTTTTCAATCAATTGTATGAAAATATTTAATTAAAATTTGAACTTTTCTTAACCAGTATAAACATGTGAGATTGGCCTTTTTGTGTATAATGTTTAAAAATGTGTAATCAGTAGTTTCCCATAGCACAAATTGGAAATTTCTTCACTGAGGAACATGATATTTATAAAAGGTCTCCCCTTGAATTCAATTCAGTTTTAATTTCCTTTATTTTTTACAAGCAGTTTTTGGAAAACTTGCACAGATTTTTCTCTCTGTTGATTAAAGCACCAGGTATGTTTAAATACTTACCATGTAATACTTATAATAAAGTACACTTAAATTTTGGATTGGCTTATAGAAAATACAATATTAAATAACAATTAGATAATGTCATCATACTTTTTTTTACAGTGCATAGTATTTGGAAAGTAAAGACTTTTATCATTTGCTACTGTTCTTGCTTTCAAACATAACACTAGGATAGACATATTAGAAGTGAAGTAATGACAACGTTTTCAAAGGTTTCATCATTCCAAGTTAGTGACAAACCATGCAGACTGACTTTCCCTAACAAACTCACACAGACATCATTTACAGGTTTATTGAAGACAAACTGTAGTATGATTTGGGCTGATAATAATTAATGATATTTATAAATGAGGATATGGGAACTGTTCAATTCATTTGGGGATATGGGAGTTTCTGGCAAAAATTAGAAATCTTGTTTAGGTAGCCAAAAAAATATGCAATGACATCTTACAAGAATGATATGATAGAATCATTCTCTAATAGAACAATGCCTAATAAAAATGGTTAAGTATAATAAGCTTTTAGAACTTACTTATAAGTAAGTGTGTGCAGACATTTATGTGTTAATTTACTAAAGTGATTACAACAGGTACCTCAAAAACAAACAACATGATAAAATAAATTTGCAACAGCTTTGTGGTTTGTGCAGGGCTTTATTACATAGCAAAGGCTGTTATATTTAATATCAGCATGCTTCCAAAATTAAAATACACACCCAAACACACATGCTTCTCTAATATTGAAAATCAGCTACTAAATGTGCATATGTTGGTTTAACATTGTGTCTTTTAAGGAAAACTAAGACTGCTAAGCATGGCAAAAACCTATCAGGTGAAATTTATGAAAATTTACAGATTACCTAAAATGCTAGAAGTTAATTATAGTCTGCTTTCCCTGGCATGTCAGCTTGATTAAATTTGGAGTTTGGAGATGAACTGGCCCAAATTCATTAGTGTTCCCTGGGTGCAGATGTTGGCCAAGGTCAAGCAAAGCACGTTGTCGGTAATGTTAGAGGGGGGGTGGGGGAGGGATTCCAAAGAAGGTAGACTCTTAAAAGGTCTGGGGTTGCAGCAAGAAACTTTGATACTTTTTAACTTAATAAATCTTGACAGCCTAATCATGGCTAAGCCTTTGCAGTGTTATTGGTACAGATGGCAAAGCTAGACATATTTAAAGAGATCTCAGCAGCTAGTAGTAAGAGAGCACTGAATCCAAATGCAGCATTGGGCTCTAGTAGAAAGTGAAAGAAAGGAGGATAAAAAGCTACACAGCATTTCCATCTCCTGACATCTCCAACGGCCTCAGATACAAAATATGATAAGGCTCCTGCTGAGCTAATAAGCCCAACAAATGTCTGTGTCCGTGAAGTAGATGAAGTGGGATCAAGCAGAGGGGGCTGCTGTATGAAAATAAGCCAGCGCCCAGGGTATAATGGCACTAGAGAAAGCTCCAAGGTCAGGCTGATGACAGAGACACCAGTTAAGTAGGGACCCCATCAGAAAGAAAGGTTTGCCTGCTAGATCCAAGACATGACCATTAAAATAAAATGAACTACCTCTTTAAAAAGGGAAGACAATAAGACAAAGGAGAAAACAAAAGCCCTCTACAAGGATTTTATTTTTTATTGTTATGTTTTTCTCACATATGGCTGTTGCATCCTTTTGTTTATTTACAGGCTACCTACTCACAGGGGAAACTACTCCCTACTCACGGTGGGGAGTGGGTGAGTGGGACTAGATAGGCACTTCCAAAGGCTGTTAAATGTGTTGGTTCTGCTCTGTGATTTTAGTGGTCTCACAGCCTACCCTGAGCATGATTTGTTTAATCAAATACTGCATCAGGATGAACAGAATGACAGCTGTCTCATGATCTACAAGTTTTCCATCAGAAAAAGATTGCCAGATGGAACACAGATTCTGCCTCAGTTTCTGCTTTGTTCTGTTTGCTTTTATATAGAGAATGTACTCAGATTATATATGTTTCAGCGAAATACAGCATTAATTGCAGTTGAAATTATGATTCAGAACAGCAAATCTGACACAAGACCATAAAAGGCAGCCAATGTGCTTGACTTCTGACAGCATATACATCCAGGATGACCAACCTCCCAGTTTTTCCAGAGCTATCCCAGTTTTAGCGCTGAAAGTCCCACGACCCACAATTGCTCTTAGTGGTCACTGTATTATCATGGCTAAACCAATATTTCTGAGATGAATCTAGAACTAATCGCACGGCGAGTCTGGCTGGGTCTAAGAGGCAAAGAATATAAAGAGGGAGTGATTAGTCATTAGATAGACAAGCCAGATGATTCAGGGCTAGAAACGCTCATAGGAGACTAAATCATCCAGATTGGTTGTCACCTTGATCTAATTAGTTTTCTCATTCCCAACCCTTCCCATGGCATCTTGAAGCCACCACCCTCTTATTTACACACACACAAATGAAGTGTAGAACAACTAAAAAATATCTATAAACTAATTCCTTATTGTTTTTCCTGATGGTTCAAATGATCCACGTGGAACTTAAAATCAACCCTGGCAAGTCCAGATAGTACCTAATTTGTTCTGCAGCTTATTGTCAGGCCAACAGAAACACACACAGATTAGAAGACATTGGCAGTGCTTTATTTTAGATTTATGGAAACAAAAATCAGCATATTGAAATAATGCTTAAGGATTACCCTTTCCAGCTTTAGAAATGTTTTGCATAATCTTTAGGATTTTTTTAACTTGTGTAATAATTAAACTCTGCTTAAAGTTTCAAGAGTATGTCAAATTGCTACATTAATTCTTAACAGATTATGTCAATTTCATAATATCTGTGAAGTCTTGTTAAAAAGGGGAAAAACACTTAAACACCGTATGAGGTGGTTCATTTAACATATAAGAAAGCTTTGAAATTCTGACAGCATTATCATGAAATACCAGACTAGGTATACCTCTAGTATTTTTGAAAATCCATCTTTAATTTTAATTTCATATAATACCAGTACAGTACAGTGCTACCTCTTAGAATCCTTGTTTGGGGTATAGTCCTGAAATAGCATTGGTCTTAGAAATACAAACTTTATGACTGAGATAATTAGGGTGAAGGTGTTAAATAGATGATGAATTGCCAATAGTTGCTTTTAACATCTGTGAAGATTTTTCTAACACTATAATTAATATCTTGTAAAAAAAATCTTCCTTAGAGGAAAAAAATCAAAAGGAAGTAACTATTGCATCCACTTTTTTTTTCAGTTTAGTTTATTGCTAAAAACATTAAGCATCAAGGAAACTGATTTCCAATCATACAGGAAACATGTTCCAAGCATGTTAAAAATGATGGCTGCCATTTGAAAGAAAGGAATCTCCAATTCTAATTGCTGAAACTTACTTCAGGACTGCTGGAGAAGGGCTTCCTGGATTAGTATAACATTGACTTGATGATCTATCGGTTTTCTTTCAGCTCTATAATTCTATGACTATGAAATTATCCATGCAGGTTAGCCATGAAAGTAAGATCTGCCCAGAAGAGGGGCTATGGAAACCTTAACCTTTCTCTTGACATTCTTTTACCTTCCCCTAACTTGTTCTGTGCAAAACAGTTTTTGTTGTAGGAAAACAAAAGAAGTAGTAACTTCTACCTAGGATAAAGGGTGAATTAGTGCTGACATTGCCAGCCGTAGTACTAAGAAAGATAAAGACTTTAATAATTCAAGTGTTTAATAAGTAGAAAGCACCATGTAGATAGTACTATTAGCTTAGTTCAAAGAGATGCTATGGGTGAAAGTGATAAGCAAAAGCAATAACATTAAGATTTGTTTGGTACACAGATCAGAGACTATATGTAGTATTTAGAGTGTATTGAAAGTACACAGACTTTTCTGATATAATTCCTAGCTAGAATTTTATATCATCTTATAGCTACTATTGATTGAATGTCTTCTTATTTAAAGAAATATTTTCTGATTATGATTATAAGTGTTACTAGTTTGGGTTCCTACAGGAAGGAAGCATTAAGTTTATTGCATTTCAAGGTAATGTGGACAAGTTGTGGTAAGTTCATTATAAGTTGAAATCTGTAATCTTAGAAACTGTCTTAGGTTCCTTTTCTAGTATATTTTTCCATTACAAAAGATAGGGGAAATAAATAATTAAATTTAGTTTGCAGAAAAGACAAGAAATCCAGAAATTATATATATAATGGAGGTGTTAAGGACTTGAATTCTGAAATCACAAGAATGGGATCAGATTCTAGCTCTGGAACTTACTGTTTGAGCAAGTTTAAATTCACTGATCCCAGATTTCCCATCTAGAAAATGAGAATAAGAATAGTACCTGTTTTAGAACAGTTGTGGAAATATACAATATGTTACATGTTGTATGAAATTACGGTGACATTAAAAGCATAAACATAAGTAAACAATATGAGCTCCTTGAAAAATTATCTTCCTCTCTATATTAAGTTCTTTTAAAATATTGGGTTAATCATTTCTCCAATCCCTCAGAATTATTAGCTTTCCAAACTCACTCATCTTTCTCAAAGGTGGAGATAATTTCCCCAGAGTATTTTTGTTCAATCTTACTTATCTCTAGTCCTCCATCTTCACTTACTCTTGCCTCTTCTTCCTCTTCCTCTATGACCACCACCAAATATTAATAATAATAATAGGAATAAGTATATAAATTGGATCACTTAATTGTAAAGTTTAAGGATACTTCTCTTTAAGATAATTGGATCGAAGAAGGCAAAGGATGCTCACAAGAATGTGCTTTTGCCTCTTGGTTCTGTGTTGTCTTGGTTCCTTAGGAGGCCCTCTACAGGGACTGGTAAAATGCTCAACACAAGTTCGTTGCATGCTTGGAATTTCCCTTTCTGCCTGCCTCCTGGCTGATTTCTTTAACTCCAGTTTTTCTATTTAACTCACTTTTCATTTTGATGATGTTTATCTATTGCCAATATCCTGGGTTTGTATGTAGAGAGTGACTAAAATGACTATTTTCTGTTGTGTTTAGCAAAACTAAAATTTTGCTGAAAAAGATCAGCTTTCAAGACTCAACATATAACCCAGTGATGTCACCATGCTTATTTATTTACTTTTTATTTTAAAAATTTTTATTGAATTATAGCTGACATACAATATTACAGTACGGCATAGTGATTCAACAATTAAATATGTTACAAAATAAAATGTTCACCACAATGAGTGTAGTTACCATACCAAGTTGTTACAATATTATTGACTATATTCCCTGTTCTGTACTTTTCTGAAAACACCATTTTTAAAAGCACATGTGGGACTTACTTTTGGATTCCTTTTGGGGATTCTTAGTTCAATAAGAAATGTAATCTTACTTTTGATCATCAAATCTCATAGTTTAGTCATAATCCCATGATTCAGATTTTTCATTCACCTTCACAGAACTTCATTCCACATTCTTTTGGCTGTTCCCAGAAATCACTGATTTCCCAAAACCTATCTCAGTGGTCTTTGGTAAAATGAAAAAAAAAAAAAAAGACAGCTAAATTTAGGAAGAATATTAGGACAAGTATAAAGGTTTCCAAGAGAACTATACTCCAAAGGACAACATGTAATTAGATCTATCAATTCTGGTATGTTTGGTTAAAAAATAAGTCATAACTTTTTGCATATTAATATTTTGAATATAAGTGTATCATACATATGCATGACCATGCTTATATATAGATACCTGCATACACGGAGGAAAAATCTTCTCTGTAAAAGTTAGTAAACATAAACTTCATTGTCACATATTTTCATTTTACCAATCTGTCAACTAAAAATGGACCGATGCCTTTAGCTAAAGGTACCTATTTCCCTTATGCTTTTTTGAGTATGGTCAGGCAGAAGACCCAATACTTTCCTGTCACATTCATATTGTGATTCAGGAAAGACTTTTCTTTTCCTCATCATATGATTTCAGCCCTCAAGGAATTCATTCATCATTTCATCATTAGTTGTACCTAAACTCCAGGAACACCAGTGAAGTTTGACACCCTAATTGAAGGAAGTGAGATTATGGGAGTATTTCTAAACATAATCATAACCAAGAATTTTTTACAGTCTTACTATAGATTTCCACATTTATCCTGTTCTGACTTTTCATCTTATCCCAAATTCTGGGATAAGCAGGAAAAGCAGCATGCTTTTTAAACTGTAAGCAGTAGTCAAAACAAACACTGGCCACTAAGAATTTGGTTTTTTAAAACTTAATAAACATCAGAATATTCTTCATAGAGACTTAATAACCTCTCACTTTTTTGAAATCTTAATAGATACCAAATATTCCAAATTGTCAGAATATGAAGACCTAAAAAGAAAGATCAATTCCATAACACTTCCATAACCCAATGTAAAATGCAGCATTATTTACAGAGGGGCCTCCTTGAACTTTTTAAAGTTTTCTCCGTTTTTCATCTTGCATGCTTGTCAATATAATGTATGGAATACATTTACAAAATCAAGTAGAAATAAAAAACATAATAGAAAACGGTAGTTCCCTATCCCTAGTACAACTCCTTACTTTGATTTTCTTGGTTTGGGCTGATTGTTTTGGTAATTTTCTATAAGTAATATGCTACTACTATTGCTTATTCTTCCCAATATACCCATTTTTAGTTAAACACTTAAAGATGGTTTGTATTAACATAATTATGTAAATATTATCCACTTCAGAGCCAAGTAGTATACCATGATTAAGTATCCTTTCTAGGAAAACATTTTGCTTTTCCTGGAATAAATGCTTTGCGATTTGCGACCTCAGGTACACACTGCTTTATTTTGGAGCTGAGGAGAAATCTTGGGCTTTGAAATTAGTAAACTAGCATTCAATATTGGCTGTGTTATTGCTTGTGACCTTTGGCAGGTTACATAGATTTCTGAGCTTCAGTAATCATTTTTAGGGGAAGAAAAGTGCCAATCAATAAGTTCCTTGAAGAATATGTTGAGGATAAAAAGAAAGAACATATATGTACACACCTACCTGGAGCCCACTCCGGTAAATGTAGCCCCTTCCACTTTGATTCTCGCATCAAAATCATGAAGTAGTTACGACAGGTTAGAACAGAAGGGAGGCTCACGAACAGTAAAGGATTTGTCCAAAGACGTGTAGCAGAAAATAACTCAAACCTACACTATTCTAACTCAAAAGTCAAGGGATCTTAACGCCCAGACATGTTGAGGCTCTGTTTAGACAAATCATCAGCATTAAACCCCCAAAACAAAATTATGGAAAATATCCTTTTTCTTAATTTAAATTACTGTCGAAGTGATCCTAAATCCTTTTTCTCTATATTTTCAAGCCTAGTAGAAAGACTCAAACAGAGTTAATGTAAAAATTGTGAAAGATCGGTAGGGAAAGTTACATATTATTATATAAAGTCCGAAGGGTAGCATAGGTTGGCTGTCATCCGTCTTCTATCATCCTCTATATATTAAAACGTCCCCTTGTGGCCCTGAATACAGAGATGTGGCCATACTATTGCCCTAGCTTGGGTGCCATAAAACCAATACATTCTCAGCCTAGATATCTTGAGTTCAGAAATAATTATTACAGATAGTCGGACTATTAAAATAACCAATCATTCATAAGTTGCACAATAGGGTGGTTAATATGGCTATAGTCCTTTCTTGTTTTTTCACCTTTATCATTATCAATAGGAATATCAGAAAAACTTAGCTTTTTACAAGCTACTAGAATTTCATTATCTCATACTGTAAAACTAATATGTACCAATCCACTTGTGAGAATTCACTTATCTATATAAACTTAGTAACTTTTTACTGTCCTGCTTCCCCCTAAAATATTTGCATGCCTCTTTAACCAAGCAGTTATTTTCATGTTATATATTGGTAAAACTGAAGTTACGTGAAATTAAGAACTCATAAACAGAATAGCTGGAGTTCAGATATAGCACTTTTAATTTTAGGTCTGGTCATTCATTGACTTTACTACACTCACTTTGTCACTAACATTTGAAAGAGTGAAATAAAATAAGTAAATTATTTTTTACTTATATTTTATTTTTATTTATTGTCATATATATATATATATTTGTTTTTACTTATATATACACAACCAAATACATAGACCAGGAAGAATTCATCAACACATTAAAAATAATTTTGAATGTCAGAATAGTCTAGTCATTGATGCCATAATAGATCATAAATAAATGAAAAGACAGTAACCTCTGATTTTTGAAGCTCCTTGTCAAAACATCTACCAGATGGAACACCTCCATTGATGAGACCTCAGTGTTTTCCAAGAAAATATATTCTGTCTTTGGATATCTTTGTAAGAAAATTATTTTTTTACATTGTGCTGAAATATGCCTTCTTATAACATCCAGCCTTTGATCAGTTCTCTCTCAGAAACTACACAGAATGAGCCTAGCTTTTTTCCACATGATAACACTTTAAATATTTGAAAACAACTCCCATGTTTTCACCAGCGTTTTCTCTTTTCCAATCTAAACACCCTCAATCTCTTCAACTGTTCCTCTTATGATGCATTTTATATTTTTCTTACAATTCCTGCCCCAGATTATTTTTCTGTTTGACATTATCTGTTTTAAAGTGTGGCACATGGTTTAAGTGAAATATAATACTAAAGCAAAGGCTTACCAGTGTTCCACAGACCATAACTATTATCTTCTTTGTTCTGTTCATTATACCTTCACTAATGCATCCTAAGATCACATAAGCATTTAAGAAAAGCAATCAAAACACAGTGTTGACTCAACATCCTAATATCCATGTTACTAAACATTCCCATGTCCTGGTTTCTTCTTCTTGACCCTTCAACTCCAGTGATAATTTCCTTCCTTCACTTCAGTCACCCACTGCCATGGTCACAGCCTAGATGTTATCATCACTAGAACTTAGAGCCCTGTTAAAACCTCAGTGCCAAACATTTCACTCCATTACTGCACAGAATCCTATAAGTCAACTGGCTCTAATGACCCCAGTGTTACATGTGTTGAGCCTCAATTGATTTGTCCTAGCTCACCATCCACAACTCCATATCTATCTTTACTCCTGTCACTGTCCAGTACAGATTTCATGCTCTGTCTTTGAATCATTCTCTCAAATATCTTCAACTCCATTCCTCCTTTCTCCATTCATAATGTTCCCCTGGCAAATCCCAAACTAGATCGAACTCCACAGTTGTGAGTGCGGACAATAGAATAGCTAAGTCTTTTGCAATAAACTACACAAGCTGACATTTACTTTGGATTCATTATCAAAAACCTCAGCTGGCTACTCAGTTCTTCCACACAATCCTACTGCATCTCTCTATGAGGTTACTTTTTAACTCCCCACAACGACCATTTCATGCATTATCTATTCTCAAACTTACACAAATCCTTCTACCCCGTAAGCTTTAACTATTGACATCATCTACTATTTTAAGAAAATAGAAGAAACTGAAGTTCCTCACTGCCTTACATCCAATGCTACAAACCAATGTTTATCTGTACCCCTGTCTCTTTTTGAATATCCCTCTAGGATTATTTGAAATATTGATCATGTGGTTAGCACAACTTTTTCCATTTCTACTGGATGCATTCAGGCATCCTATCACGCTTAATGATTTTTTACTTAAAAATCAACACCTCCCTTGACACCACAACTCTTTCCAGCTACAACTCCAGTATGTCATTACTCCCTTACAGAAACTTCTAAGAATAATGTCTTCTAAATATAAACTTCTAAGAATAAACTTCTAAATATAATGTCTCCATTTCTTCACCTCCAATTTTCTCCTCTTACTTACTGTATCTATATAATTTATTTGCCTTACCTATTCTCTTGACGTATGTATACCTTATCTGTTCTTACCTACTATATCTAACTTATTTGCCCCTGACTTCACTGAAATTATTTGTCAGGATTTTCCATTACTCCCAAATCGTCAAATCCAATAGTTTTTTGGTTCTCATCCTATTTCATATGACTAAACCGATTTTTCCTTCATTTAAAAAATGTTTTCCCTTTTTGGCTTCCATGACCACCAAAACTCCCAGTTTTTTCACCATCCTCACTGGTTACTCTTTGGTGTTTTTCACCAGCTCTTTCACTTCCCAGTCTTACATGTTATGTTACCTACTTGCTTGGCCTGAATCTTCTTTTATCCTTTGTCTAGACTTTCTCTTGAGGTGGTTTCATAAATTCACAAGACTTCAAATGGCATTTCTGTTTTTATGACTCTCATATTGATGTCTCTAACTCAGACCTTTTCTCTTATATATTTCATTGACAATTCTACACTCCATTGAAATATCTCACTCCCACCTTAAGTATAACATGGCCAGTATGGAAACCTTGAATCTTTTCTAAGAACATTTCTGCCTAACTTATCTCTAGGAAAAGTACAACCATTTTTACAGTTGATCAAACTAGAAACTTGGATGACATTCTTAATTCTTCCTGCTCCCTCATTCTTACTTTGCACAACTGATCCATTAGCAGATCTTGTCTGTTTTATCTCAAAAATATATTTTCAAATCATCCTCTTTTCTCTGTCTCTATTAATACCTAATTCAGGCCACAGTAATGTTTCATCTTGATAATAATAATATCATGTTTCAGCTTTTTCCTACCCCTACAATGTCATCATATACTTTTCTCCTCATGGATCTAAGAGGCCTGATAGGTATTTCTGGATCACACCAAGCTCTTTTTCTGTCTCAAAGACTTTGCATTTGTTAGCCACTCTACAGGGAAAATTCTTCCCATGCCTCTTTACCTAGCTAGCCTCTTCTCTCTTCACAGATCGGCTTAAATATCACATGTCCAAAGAGAACTTCCATGACTAGCTTAGCTAAAATACCCACTACTCCATTGATCTTTTTGTTGATTTTCCCTTCTTTTACCTATTTCCTTAGCATTTTTGAAATCATTATTTTATTTGTGTAATTGTTTACTTGGTAACTTTTTGACTCTACGACTTGAGTACGAGCTCCATGACGGCAGGGAATGTGTTTCTCCTCATCATCTTATCCATGGCTCTTGGCACAGTGACTGGTATATAGTACATGCTCAACAAAAATTTGTTCAATGAATTTAATTTTTACTTAATACCTTTTAACCACAGTTAAACTACCTTATTCCTCATTATACACATTAGTACAAATGATTTTTTTAATGTTTCTGATGTAATTTACATATAAAATTATATGATGCTATTTTATGTATTGGTCTGTCAAAGTCCTAATGGTGTCATAAAAGGCACTTGTTGTTTGCATATCCACAGATGTGATCAGACTGCTATAACTCTCCTTTTCAAAATCACCAATAAAATTTTTTAGTTGGGAAGGTCAAAGAAGGATCCTCATAAAAGTAGGCTACCAATTAAAACATTCACTTCAAATGTGCTATTGTGGGGTCTATGTCTCTCTGGCTTGGATTTTCTTGAGACCTTTGTCAGATGTCTCAGTCTGCCCTGTATGCATCATCCTTTGTCTTCCCAGTGGGCTTGACTTGTTTTTAATGATCATGTACTAGGTATTACTAGTCAGAAATTTTCTTTCATTTTGAGATGATCCAACAATTTTTTTTAAATTTCAGAACTCTGTGCAGAATACTCTTTCAGAATATTTAGTAAACTTTTCAGAATATTGCCAGAAATTACCACCAAAATAACCATGCACTGGAAACCACCTTTCTGTTTTACAAAATTCAACCAGTCAATGGAAAACTGAAGATAGATCAGAGATCATTTCACACTGTAGTTCCATTATAAATGGATAGAAACAGAAGAGACCTTCATAGATCATCTATTCTGCTTCTTGCTCTAACGCTGGGCATCAAAAATGTCATGGGAGTAACAAATTATCAAATACATTTCTGAAAAAACCCACAACCTCCCTTACCAATCCATCTTCATTCTTAATAAACTTTACAGTTAGAGCATCTACTGCATATTAAACTCAGCTTCCTCATGTTAAAATACATTCTAAGTCCAATTTTATTTGATTTTTGTCTCCATCATAACATGGTAAGCATACTACAAAGTAGGCTTAGACCAACTGAAATGGAGCTTAAATCTAGCACCAGAACAATTCCAAATAAATAAATACTTTTATGCTTTGCTACTGGTATTTTTTTTACTTATAATATTTTATATGTCTAAACCAGATAATCCCAGTGTATTAACCTTTCTTTGTTCACCTTACTTCATTTCAAATTTGCATCATACTTGCATCACTCTCATTCCATCAGGAAACCTGTTTATGAACACAGTAGAACTGGAAATAAGTAAATATTAGAACTCTTAACAATTGAAAAATCAAATTTCAAATTACCAATTACAAAATTCACTATTGGCAAATCTCTTTCTAAATCCTAGGATCACAACAGTGAAGTAGCAACTCTCCCCCTTGTCCAGCCAAGTGGTAATTATAGCTCTATAAACTAAAAGCACTGACCTTATACAGTCTTCTCTAACCCATAACTACTTGAACAGCTCCAACAGACTTGTAGAAACAAATGAGCTTTGCACTCTCCCTCATTCATTACATTTATAGTCTAATACTTCTTTCAGAGTACCTAGATATCACTCTGATAGGCATTATGGAAATACTTAGACATATTTGTGAGGTGTCATGGAAACATTCAAGAAATTACCAATAACTTTAGAGTCAGCAGCAGAGGAAGAAGAAAAAGCACTGTGTCTTTTAATAATAATGTTTTTAAAAGATAGTATTATGTGTGTTAAAAAATGGAATTATGCCTACAAATGCTCTCTACCTTAAATGTTTATTAGACAAGGTATCATACCAAAGTACATATATTTTAAGGTTTATACAGAGAATTGGTCATTTACATTTTGCATGTTCTTATATAATGCTGGTGGATTATGGAACAATACTTCATAACCTTATTTGATTAAGATAATATAGCAGAAAATAAGGCAACTTTATTTTTAATACCAATTTGTGAAACCAGGAGTTTTCATTTAGGAGCACCTGATGGATAACTGAGGTAAAAAGTATTTTAAATTTTAGTTTTTGGATTATTTTGTTTTTATTTGACATCAGTAAAAATTTTATACTTCAAAAAAAATTTCAGACATTGTGCAGTTTTCTCCACATAGCTATGCTAGTGCCCAACCAAAAAAAGGTTATGTTGGCTAATAATATCTTTTTGAGAATTTTTGTACTCGGTTGATAAATAAATACATATGTATGTGTATGTGTTTGTGTGTGTGTGAAATCAATAGTTTTGTGAAACAAATGGTTGGATACATTCTAGAAATAAAATGCAAGCTAGCAGATCTCTTTCAGAGCTAATGACAAAAAACACTTGTGCGGATTTTAAATAATTTTTGTATTTTCCCTTTATAGTACCTGTACTTGATGTAGGATTTGAAAAAAAAACAAAATGGATCCTTTTAACTGGAATGCCTTAGCCTTAGACCACTGTCAGGAAATAGCTCGTAAAGCATACCTGAGGAGATTCTTTGTTCACAAATGATCATTTAGCTGAAATAATTAGTTTGCTTGTTTTTGATAGCATTTATCTATTAATATGCCTGAGAGCAAATCGTACCTGTGCTACTCAGGAATAAAACTCCATAGGTTACTGTATTGTCACTGTGAAGCTATATGTATCAGTTGCTGAAATTAAGGTGATATAGATGCAATAATAATAAACATTGTTTATTGAGTAACTAGTACATTCCCACCATTTTGCTAAGCACATCATATACATTACCTCTCTTTAATGCCTACAACAATCTTGTAAGTTTAGTATTATTCCCATATTTTACAGATAAGGAAATCAAGTCTCTTGAGGACTTTGATAATTTGGCTAAATTGGCAAAACAATGAGTCTCAAGGACAGGATGCAAAAACAGGTCTGTAGGATAATAAAGCCTACATGTTAACTACTCTGCTTTGTGGTTTTCTATTAAATGTGAGTCAAGGATGCACTTAAAGGCAAGACCTATGTGTTGTACATCTTTATATCTCTAGGGGTGAGAGTAGAGACTGACCCATAAGAGGTGCTTGTGAATGAAGGGAAAAGTGAACATACCAACTGCATAAACGACTAAAAATGGAACTTTGTTCTTCCTCATTGTTCAAGGAGACAAGGTTGTTTATCAGTACATGTGAAAGTAAGCCTCACTGTCTATTTTCTATAATCTGAACACAGGTCAGGAAGGATGTGCTTACAATACATATCAGGATCTATTACCCAGATTATTGAGATCTGAACAACACTGATCTACATGAATTTCAACCCATTCATTCCACATATGTAATAAAACTTTATCATGTGTGTAAGCAGTTGTTTTACCATTGAGAACCTTCCGATGACAAATTAGAAAACTGGAATACCTGAATTTGTAAAAAGAAAAATGAATAAAAGACAATTTTTAAAGGTAGGACCCAAATCTGTATGGCTCTCAATCAATGTACAACTGCAATCTAAAGTTAAAAGCCTAAAGGAACATAGTTTTAGATGCAGAAATTCTCTGCTTGAGACTCAGTTAAGAAATCCTCCTTCATTTTTGCCAGAAAGAACTTAAAACTTTTACCACAGGTTTGAAGCAACACTTGTTGTTATTCACTTAACCAACAATATATACACTAATGCAGTGATGAATGAAAATTAGCAAAAGCCCATAGTTCAGATCTAAAGAAAGAGGCTATGGTAAAGCAAAATCTTGTACGTGATTGTAATTTAGTTCCCTGCACACCCAATACTGTTATCTTGACATGGGACCCAATGTTCTACCAGAAAGTGATGATACACATTGCTTTTAATAATGACATTCTGTTTATTGAGGGGCTTCTGTATACCAGGATATTACCAAGTTATCCATAATCCTCAACAAATTGGAACACTGAATGTTGTCAATCTTACTTTACAGAAGAGGAAACTTGAACTCAGTGAATGTTGCTTGTGTTAGAATCACACAGTCAAAATCAGAACTCACGCTCAGGTCTGTCTACAAAAACCATAATACTTTTTTCTTTAAATAAGAAATGTCTTAACCTGAGGTGCAAGGCCCCTTGGGCAAAGAGAGTAGGTCCATACTTGGCTTTGAGGGAATACTTCCTAACAGTACAAGAAAAATAATTTGCTTGTATGTGTACTTTATTGAGGGTTCATAATCATTTTAACTAGATCCCAAAGGGTACTGGAACCCAAAATATTATCAGAAACGTTGCTTGTCACCCAGCCACATCCCTGCTTGCAGAATAGGTAAGTAATTCCCACTCAAACACTGGAAAGAAATCTCAGGATCATCCCCTGCACCATGGGATTCAGGATATAGCAGTAAAAGGGAGGGAATGTCCCACCACAAAAAGTGAGAGGATGGGGTTAGTGTTTGTGGTGAGCCCAGAAGAAGGAGGCCAGGCAGAAAAGAGGGCGAGAAGCACATGCAGGCAAAGACTAGAAATCTATAGCAGCAGGGACAGTGAGGAAATCAGAAAAGGACAAACTTTAGAATAGAAGCAAAAACATGAGGTAGCAGAGTTTGGGGAAAGGTACAAAAGCGACACACATAATGGGAACAGGTTGCTGGAGAACTGAGAATAGTGCTTGTAAGAATTTTTAGAAAACTTAGCAAAAGCCTAAGAGAATATTAGAATGCTGCTCAGCACACACGACTTACAAGGTTCAAGAAAATGTCACTGGATATAGACCTGAGGCCTGGTTAGTATGGGAAGAAAAGGATGAGATATCTAAGTCAAACTGATCCTTTTGTTGTTTGTGTATATTCATCAGGTGTATGTGTCTTTATTAAATCCACTTACCTAAGCAACTGGAATTAGTAGGAGTACTAGGGTGATAGGTATCAACAAACTCATTAAAAATACTCATTCATAACTAACAAAGCGCTCTTAAAAATATTACCTCAATGGATTCTCACAGCAAACCCTGAATGTTAGCCCTCATCCCAATCCAGTAAATATCATTGTCTTTCAAATCCTTTGTCCCACTAATAAATCTACTTCCCCTCAAGGGTAGATGTTCTGCACCAGTTTTCAGATCAATCCTAATTTGAGGTATAAAGTTATTTTATTGTTTCAGCTTCTTTACCCACTGGCTTTACCATTAAATCAAAAATAAAATGCCCTAGAGCAACATTCAGGGCTTCTACAGTATTCTCTAAGGCATTCGTCCTAAAATGTGTCATTGGGATAAGAGGGTCTTGCGCTCAAGTCCACTGCAAATGTGCTGGTTTCTGCTTCTGTCTCTAGCACAGAAGGATTTATCACATCACTACAGTATTTAGTCTTGTGAGCCCCCGTGTCAGTACTGGGAGCCCTGCCTCTACCCAACACCAGTGTTTGGAGTCTTCTTTCATTGTCTGTGGCTTTCTCTGTTGCTGTTGCCTGCCTACCTGTCTGGCCTCCTTGTCATGCTCCTATTGCTACCCCCATCTGCAGCACTTTGTTACTGACTGGTTGATAAAACAAGTCCAGTAACTATATTAACTTTGGGGCATCGCACTTTTGCCCCCCAATCTGGACTCCCCAAACGGCTTCTGTATATGAATCAGTTTCTTCAATGCTTAGGCTGCCCTGGAGCTAAAGATTAAAAAGGAAGATTGGAAGGTGAATAAGGATGGCGGTGCTGGAGTAGAGCCAAAGTCAAAATGATGAGAGGATTCAGAGGACTATTTGGATATTATATTTTGTTAAATAGAGCTTTTTGATGCTCTCAGCACAGTTCATTTGTTTATTGAACCCTCTTTTTACATTCAAATAGGAAACGTGGTCATTGCCAATGTCAAAGTGAATACAAAATTTCCATGTTGACCAAGTCATTATTTTTATTTATATATTATCTTTTGGACGAATATCTTGTTCATGAAATGCTCAAAAGTAATAAGAAGTTACATTTTTTTAAAGAGAAAAACCTTTGGCACAGTTTTCCCCTTTAGCCTAGCAGGTATTCTCATGACTGTCTTTGCCTTCCCCATTTCTTTGTCTTTGTGTGAGAGCCCAGAAGTCCGCCATCCCCAGTTAAATGGAGAGAATGGGAAAGAGCTATTTCCTGACAACATCTCCTGTTGGAACACAGGAATTTGTAACCCCCCTAGTTAAGAATTTATAGAACAGTTAATAAAGAATATTACAAGCTAGTGTTTCAACTAAAGCTGTAACCAAAGGTGAGTTATTGTCTACCTAATTAGTTAGGTTTAGTCATTTTTAATACTTAAGCCAAATTATTGCACATACTATTCAACTATTAATATGACTAAGAACTCAAGTGCTCTGTAAATTCTCTAAAATTGTTCACTGATCTAGCAGCTTTTTCCATTCTGGACTGAGAAGTTTCTCCTCAGTGGTTCTAGCTTGCGAGACTCGTAAGGCTGAAGCTATGTTAAGGTACCATATTTGGTTGTCTTACCACTTTCAATTTAGAACAAAAAGCATACATTTTTTCTATCAATCATCAAGAAAACCTGGGTAAGTATCCAAAATTACATTTTTGGAAGCATTTTTTTTAGCTGTACTTACAATTGAATTTATTTCCATTTACTTTCCTTACCTGAGGTGAAATAAAATTGTTATTCCCATGTGGAGTATATCAAGTTTTTAATAATTCCCATGAAAATGAACTTTCTAAGATTATCTTTTATCAATAGTTAAATTATGTTATGTTTTTAATTGGACTCTAAGTCACAGCCTCTAGCTTCCCAGAATTGTAATGGTGTTGAATTAATTTAAAGAGACTCAGAGGAACAAGATATGGAAGGCTGTCACCATGATAATTTAGTTTTATGATTAGATCATGGAAAACAGTATAGAATTCTGAAGAGATTTTTTTAACCCTTCTATTTTGAAAGAGCTTTCATTTGGTTTGCCTGTCTCAAAAGATATGCATCTTCAGAGAAATTTCTAATCCTAGAGAAAATTCAATAAAATAAATGTCACAATAAAAATAACAGAGACTCTACCATATTAAACACACACACAATTTATGATCTACAAATTAAAGTAACCACACACACACACACACACATACATACAAGTTACAGTATATCGATTATAATACAACAATATTTGAGAACATTTCTCTATGCTTTGCATAGTAAGTAACATACTTTAGAGTGGGTAAAATACTTTATTTGAATATTATAATTATCTTACATACTTTAAAAATGCACATATACTAAATAATTCTGGTGTTTTTGTATTGAGGTTTTTATTTTTCTTTTTTCCAAAAATTCTCTTAGAGAACAAAAAAACTATTATTTGTGACTGCTGAAAAGGCAAAATCTCTACTGACATTGAAAAAAATTCCTTTCAAGTCTCAAACAAAAACAAGTACATGAGGCCTATCAGAGTATCATGTGTGGCACACAAAAATAGGAATGACTTTTTAAAAAATATTTGTGGATAACTAAGGAGTATATGGTATCCCTCTGTATTATTACAACTGCAAGTGAATCTATAATGATCTCAAAACAAAAAGTTTTAAAAATAGTGCTATACAATGGTAATATCATTTTTGTCACCTGTATGTAACTCAATTTGTCAACCTATACTGAAATATTTAAAATATATATACTTGACAAGAAAGAGATTCTGCCCCAATTTTTTATTACGTTGGCTTTTTTAGGGTCATAGACTTAAAGTAACTCATATTAATTTTTAATTATAGTGAGCAGGAGAATTTCTACGTGGAGATAGAAGGCTATTTTACTACATATGATGTTAAAATTTTTTGTAAACCGTAAGGAAACAGGGAAAATAGCCCTTCTTTAAATACATCAGTTGCAAGAGCTGAGTAAAGAGAATGCAGCTCTTTATTTGATGGGATGAGAAAGCTAATAATGTATGACAGTAAAAAGGCAAAGGCTTTTAACGCTTTTTTTAACCTTACAAAAAAGGTCAACTCTGATCTGGAAATGAGAACAGCCAGCACATGGGAAAGAAGGGCAAAAAGCCAAGTGGAAAGCGAGAAGGAGCCGGTGCTGAGCGCACTCAGATGGCGGGGCCCGGGCGCTGGCATCTGCTCCTCGAGGTGCTAAAGGTGAGCTAGTCGTCTCTTGATTAATTTTGTTTTTTTTTCAAAGGGTGAGTGGAGGGAAAAATAAAAGACTGGCAAACTTACCAAGACTAGAAAAGAGACAATGCTTTCTCCTGATTGAAATAGAGAGGGGAAACAAAATTCTACAGCCAGCTTGCTAGTTTCATTTTTGATGAAGAAGGTACTCGCTTAACGTTTCTGTTTCCAACTCAATGGTTAATACACTGAATTTATAAATGGGTTTGTCATTTTTTAAGTAACTACTCTGTGCCCAGCACTAATGTGGGAATAAAGCCCTCATTTTTTAGATGTGATGTCTGAGAACTTGCTTGAGATAAACCAGTCAAGAGTGATGAACTAGATTTGAATCCAGACATGCTGACTTCAGAACTCTTTCCCTACCCACCAGATAAATCAGCCCTGAGGACTCTTGGTTTTGTTCAGGACTTTACCTAATTAAAACAATGTCAAATTTATTTCAAATGAAAAACAAGTTTGCATTTTTTTAATTGAAAATCTAATAGCTTGATTTAAAATACATCCTATACCAGCATGGCAAGATCCCCCAAGAAGATATCTCAATGAATCACCATGTTGTATTAAGAAAACAGATGTTAGAGGATGTGTTATCATGTGGTTCAAAACAAGAGTAAGAGTCTTACCCCTGATATTTACTAGCTGGTGTTCATGGGTGAATAACACAATCTTTCTGAGCTTCAGTTACATCATATAATAAATGGGAATAATATTTGTTCTTAGTAAGACTGTTAAGAAAATCAAATAAGATAACTAATACATGTAAAGTACTTAGCACAGTGTCTGCCAAGTAATGTGTTCAATAGAGTAGCTAGTATTTATATTATTATTAATATAATAAGTTAGTATAATCTTGAACAGGTATGATTTTTGTCAACTCGTTGATTGATATTAAAATACACTCTCATATGCAGTCTTATAAATGTTGTTATGACATGTATTAAAATGTATTTAACTATGAGTACCCGACTCTGTGCTATTTAAATATTTAGACTACAAGTTGATAGAAAAAAATTTAATAAATTTTAATGTGCATGACTTTCCAACTACTACACTATTAGTTGTTCCTAGAAACTTATTTCTTATTGCAAATAACATGATGGAATATGACTCAGCCATAAAAAAGGAAGGAACTCTTGCATTTGCAACAACAGCATGGATGGGTATTATGCTCAGTGAAATAAATCAGCAGAGAAAGACACAATATGAATTTTCATAAATGTGGAATCTAAAAAAAAAAAACAAAGAAACAAACAAAACCCCAGAAGCAGACTCATAAATACAGAGAACAAACTGGTGATTGCCACAGAGGAGGGAGTGGGAAGATGGGCAAAATAGGTGAAGGGATCAAGTGGTACAAACTTCCCAACATAAAGCAAGTAAGTTATGGAGATGAAAGGTACACCATGGGGAATACAGTTAATAATATGTATCATAATAACTTGGGGACAGATGATAACTACACTTGTTGTGGCAAGCATTTTATAATGCATATAAATGTCAAATTATGATGTACACCTAAAACAGTTAAAATATTATGTCAATTATACTTCAATAAAAAAGAACTTCTGTTACACACTGTAAGCCCTTTATCTCATTTGTAACTATTTTCTCTTCCCATCCAACTCATATTTGTTTATTTTCCTGTGTTCTCTACCTTTGAAAACAACAACCAGAGAAGTAGAAACTATTCTAGACATCTCCTTTTTCTTCTTACTGCTATTTACTATTTCCACATACAGCCATGATCTTAATTTAGGGTTTTAGGCTCTTGTCACTTTTCCTGCAGACAACTTCTCTCCATACCAAACCCATCCAGTCCATTCTCCCTAGGTCAGTGAGGTCACTCTAAAAAGCATATTTAATCATGCCACACCTCAGCTTAGATCCTACTAATGCACTGTTGTTTTGAAGTTAAAACACAAGTACCTTACAATAATACAAAAGACCCTTCATTATCATACTCCTTGTTACACCCCTGGACCTCATCTTCTGCTACAGAATGATTTATAATTTTTACACTCTCTTTACTATCTACTGCTCTGCTTCTTCCACCAGATTTACTCACCACAATTGTCACTACAGCTAACCCTTTAAAACGCAAGCTCACATATCATCTCCTGCAAGACTCTCCCAATTTCCTATATGTGGTTAGGTGCACAACCTAACACCTCCACATACTCTTCTTGTTACATCTACTCTCATGTCCCCCTATAATTCTATATATGGCAGCAGTTTAAAGTTATATCAGAGTATACCAGTGTCCTACTTAGAATCCTCCAGTGATTTCCTATTCCAAACAGAATAAAGGTCAGAATTCTTTTCGTGATCTCCCAAGCCCTTGTGAACTGGCTCCTTCCTACCTCTCTGACCTGGACCACTGTGCTTCAAACCATTGTCCATGAACACTGTGACAAATGTCCCCAGTTCAATCCTATTTTCCTTCTTTACATTTTCCATCCTCACTGCTAGAAAGTCTGAAAATTTCCACTTGAATATTTGCATGGCTGACACCTTCTCATCATTCACTTTTATGCATGGTGTCACCTTCTCAGTGAGGGCTCTCTGATGAGCTTGCTAACTTGCCATTGCCATTCATGCTTTTTCTTAGCACTTATTGCCACTAGTTTTATTGTTTACCTACATTTTCTTGTTTTCTGTTTTCTTACATGTTTTATTTTTTACCTCCCCACTAAAATATAAGCTTTGTGTCTTTCTTGTTTACTACTGTGTATCAGTCCCCAGAAGAGTGTTAGACATTGTAAGTCTGGGGAAAGGAAAACGAGGGACAAAATACCTCTAAACTGAAATCAGTTAAAGGGATAAATAAAGTTTAAAACCCGTTTACTGCTTACAAACTGCAGTCCGGGGCCATCTCCCTTTCCTACTCCGGCCGAAGTAAAATGAGCATCCCTCTGTTGCATATTAACATGGAGATGAACTGTTTCCCACCCGTGAGGAACGCCTATTGATAAGAAGATGCACTAAAGCCATACTTTTTCCACCCCTGAAGAATGCCTGTTGATATGCAGATGCACTAAAGCCAGGCGAGATATTCTGGAAATATTACAATTTTACCCACAGACATAGAAGTTCATCTAAGTCTCTGTTTTATCCCCAAGGAGAAGTTAAATAATTGCTTACTGAAATCAACTGTGATTCTTAACTGTCAAATATGTTTATTAGTTATTGATGGAACATATCCATCATAACAATGGAAGAGTTGCTAATGATAAAAATATGACCTATATATAGAAATTTAGAGAATGAGATTAAACAATGCCAAACTAAGATCATTGAATTTTAAGATCAATGACTGAATGCCAATGTAGATATTTATGGCAAAATGCTAGCTCTTGCCACCAGATATGTACTTCCATTCACAGTATATGAAGACTTCTAACTGGAAAGTAGCTACCTAGCCAAGGGCTATATTTCTTATGCTTCCTGGCAGCAAGGCACAGTTATATGACTTATTTCTAGCTGCTGGAAGATGAGCAGAGGGCTGCATCCTCCTTCTGGGCCACAGTATATAAAAAGTAGGTTTGTTTCCCATACTCTGTTTCCCCTGCCTCCAGCAGAAAACAGAAGACCATGAGAACCCAAGTGGAGACAGAGGCACAGAAAGAAAGCCTGGCGGGATCCACCAGGCAGAGGAGTGCCTCAGGGCTCTCACTGCTCTGGGAGAGACAGTGCGTTAGCTCATTGTATTTGAGCCATTATCCATTTTGCATCCATTTGTTCCAGCACTTTGGTCTACTTACCCTAAATAATACCACATTCAATATGCTAATTCTCACCAGTTTTTCCAATATTTCTTGAAGAATTCTAAATGTTCAATTGATTAGCTTAGGCTTAGGCAGTGCATGTTTATTATTCTTCATATATATGTTCATGACAGAGGACCAATTCATAAACTTTTATGAATATTTCCCTAATCTGAAAGTACAAGGTTCATGTCAGGTAATGAAAAAAAATTATTATAAACAGCAGTAAAGGAGCATTAGCTGAAATCAAGATGAAAGAGAATATATGGTTTGATTTTCTGTGTATTCATTTATATGTGAGGCATGCCTCTTCTCTGCCTAATGATTGACCATATCAAATATACCTAGCAAATAAAATAAATTAATTCATAAATTGTTTGTACTTTTATTTCAAAATTATAAGTTACACTTTTAATACAGGCCTATTTTAATGCGAACTTCCACAATTTCACAAATCTTTTTGTATTTCATGAACTGTAGGTTTTTACTTGGATTATCAAATTTAGCTTCATATGATAAGATTTCTTAATTTCTTTTTTCTTTTTTTTAGAATAAAGGAAAAAGAAAAATTAAATAAATCTGATAGAATATGTTTCTTTACTTAAAGTAAATCTAACCTGGTATTCTTAGAAAATGTGTGCATAATTTAAATACTTCTTTGATCTAGTTTTATCAAAATCTCTGACATAAGCAATTTAAATCTACAAATATTATCTCTGTCATATTTACCTCTCTATTTTGAAAATAACTGGTGCTCCAGTTTTTGGCCCTTTCTTTGGGTTGTGGTGGGGCAGAGGAACAGGGCTTGAGAGGCAGGAATTCTGTGATAGACTGAGCACAGACTTCCAGGCAATAAATGGACTGTGACACAAATTACCACCACCTCTGATCATCTTCCCTTTAATAACCTATCCTAATAACCATGCTTTTCCTTTCTTCATTATTCCACCGAGAAAGTGTCCCCAAAGTATGCATTTCCAAATCAAATACACCACATTACATATGAATTTTGAAAACCAAAATTATTGAGAATGAAAATTATTCTATATTTACCTATTAAATTCTAGCTATTGTCTTGATTTAGGTATTTTTGTTTTCTTTTGTTTTTTAACTTTCTTTGTCACGTCAGGGAGTCTTGGATCCAACATTGTTTTGTTTCCTATTACTGCAGCTAGATATAATTTCAAACACTGTATTCAGTATAAAAATTTTCTACAATAATAGAATTATTTACAATCCCATGGTGTTTATATAATTGCTTTTAATGTACTAGGCTTATATCTGAATGTCACTTTTGCTCTTAGAAATTACAGCACTTTCAATTATAATACATATTGATTATTAACCAATATTTAATGCTAAGTATTTTAATTGATGTTATTTCAAATTATAATTGCTACCTGAATCTATTCTTGGGATTTAGATTGTTTTTAAGGGTAAAATTGATCTTCATCATTATGTTCTCTAACTATTCAGGATTGTTGTCAGACATCTGCCATTTTTTTATATCCAAATAAGTTGCTGAATGAGTATTATAAGCACAATTATAGCAATAACAGAAATTAAGAAAACTTCAAAGGAGATTTTTGGCCTAGGGGATTAAAACTGCATAATTTTATGTACACACACATTTATATGGATATATACAAATATATATATATATGTATAATAAAACCAAGTGTGTTGGAATACATTACCTATTGGCATGGGTGAAATAATTTCACAAATGAACATAAGTACTGATGCTCAGAAGGTCTGCTTTACCTCATATTAATATACTCTATTTGAAAAAGAGAAATTATTACACAGAGTCTCACAATTGGCTATCATTTCCAGTCTCACATGGGGTCATGTTTACTGCCCTTTGACCTTCAGGTATAATTTACTAGTCCCCAGTCTAAATAATTTGCCAATTCCCAAATCTTGGTCGCTACTATTGTCTCATACCTTCACTCTACATGCAGGTAGAATTGCATTATGGAAAAAGTCCAGAAAGATGGTGATTGGGACTTTCCTAAAGAATATATAACATCTAATTTTAACCGACAAATTTTGGTGCTTTTTAGCAGACTCATATAGCAGGCAACATTTTCCATACTTTTTCTGTTTTAGGCTTTCTGCCTTGTCCCGTTTGCCAACTCTTTCCGATCCCTTGATTCTCAAATGAGATGAAAGCCATTTGGTGTGAGCCTCCTGAATGCTGCACAAACAGTCTTTCCCTCCCTCTCTCGCCAACTCCTCTTTCATAGGGGCTCAGAGACAGGAGGTCATGCATTTTCATTCATTCAGGAGCTTAGTCATGTATTTCCTTCCCACTAAACCAGAGCCCTCAACAATCTTAAAGATGAGTAAGATTTGGTCCCCAGAACTCAAGAATCTTACTGCCTATGGAGAGAAACCTGCAAGCAAATAATTGTGATACAATGTTACATGTCTTAAAAATGAGTATAACCATATAATAAAATGTGAAATGCAAGAAGAAATTAAAATTAAATTTGTCAGGGCTATAAGGAAAACAGTGTAGAGGATTTTTTTAAATTGCTTGACATTTGACTTTGAAAGGTACTTAGGGTTTGGACAGGAGTTAAAAATAGAAGTGGCAAGGAGGGGTGGATTTAAATCAGTTTAGGTAAAGGGAGTAGGACAATACAAAGAATCAGCATCTTTGGGAAATCCAAGTGGCTGGGGCAAGTGGAAAAAGAAGTGGGAAATGTAGCTAAGAAGGAAAGTTCAAACTGTAGAGAGATGAAAACTATGCTGTGCTAAAGAGTTCGCTGTTCATGATACAGGTAATAGGAAGTCATTCAATGTGTTCTAAGTTTCAGAAAAGAGAGTGACATTATACAGAATGGACTAGAGGGAGAGCAACTGGAGACTTACTATTAAGAAAAGTGCACACTTTATTCATTTATTCGACCTAAAAGCATTTACTGTTTACTTGTTAGGAACCAGGCAGAAAGCTGGGCATTAGGGCTAGAGAAATAAAAACATGGCCCAAACCTCACGAAGCTCACTGTCTTGTGGGGGTGGTACAGGAGAAGGAAGGGATAGTTGACTAAACAGCACAATTCAAATATCATGTGGCATGTGCTTTAATATGATGTTGATAAAAATAAGAAATCCTAAGAGCAAATGTAAAACAGATTTGGAGAAACTATGCATATTCTGTTTGAGACTTACTGAGATTTAATTGCCTGTGGCGTATCTACACAGACCCTGCTAATAGTATTTGGAATAGAAGTCCAAAGCATGGATGAGGTATCTGGCCTGGAGATACAGATTTGACTGCCCTCGATGTGTAAGTGGTTGTTGAAGACATGGGTGTGGATGAGATCACCTTTTTGTACTAGATAGAATTTCAAGTGAATTAAGAGCACAACATTAGAATCTTTTTTAGGGTGGAAAGTATACTGTAGTATTTGTTCAAAATATTCACTGCCCTTTCCTACTGGTTACATCTCTACCAAATGTGCCCCTTCCAGGCCTGTCCCTGAGGGAGTTATAGTTCCTGACTCATTAACTTGAAGCTAGTCCTGAGATTGTCTCTGGCCAATGAAATGTGAGTTAAGAAAAGGTTAAGTACTGTGCAAAACATTAAGACCTATAACATGGTTCTGTCCACTTTCTGTCTGCTGTGCTTTAACACCAGGACTGAAATCCTAGAGTGAAGAGCCAAAGGTGTCCTATTATAGATATGTGACTTGATCTGAAAATAAACTGAGGTTTAGAGGTCATTAAAATAATCTTGTTTGAGCTGAATAATATGGAATGACTATAAAAAAGTATAGTAGATCAAATGGCAGTGATGTTGTAAAAATAGATTTGGAGATATCCAGGGTGTAAAACAGATAAAACTCTGAAATATTTGATGTGTGGTATAAGTGAGTCCAACACGACTCCAGGATTTTTAGTTGAGCAAGTGTAGGAAGATGGCACTGTTATATAAGATAAGATAGGGAGCCATAACATAGCTTTTCTATCAGAACTAGCACTCAAATTCATTTTGGAACTGGAGAAAGAACAAAGTTGAGATATTGAAACATCTTGTTTAAGATGCCTCTGGTGTAGTCAGGTGGAGATGCCTGCCAGGCAGTGGAATATATGGACCTCATGTTCACAATAGGTGTCTGAGCAAGGTGAGGTCTTCCAGAGACGTTGTGTCCAATAAGAGAATTGAGGATGGAAATCAGGAGAAAACTACTTTTTCAGAGAAAAATAAAGAGATGGAGTAAATTAGTTTAAATAAGAGAATTGAGGATGGAGATCAGGAGAAAACTACTTTTTCAGAGAAAAATAAAAAGATGGAGTAAATTAGTTTAATAGGAGTAATTAGGAAGATAGAAATAAAACATGAAAAAGTGATGTTTTATATATTAAAAAATGATTTAAGAAGTGCAGTCAAGTGTGTAGACTGCTGCTAAGAAGTAAATAAGATGAAAATGTAAGAAGATTATTAGTGTTTACAGTTAAGAGAGACATTACAATAGCACATGGCAGGGGAAAAGCTCTAAAATCTGAACCTGAGGTAATAATCTCCTATCATCCAAATTATCCTAACAAATCTCTTAAATGACCTTATGTATTCAGTAGTGGGACTCTAGAAACTCAAAAGCAAAGAATTAAAGTGTTTATTTTCTCTTTGTATTTTGGCTGTAGCGCATTTTCCTCTACACTAGAAGAGGCCAAAGCCTGACTTAAAGAGGGCTTTGAGTGTAGACATGAAGAGATTTCCTTTCTCTTTTTGTGACTCAGAAAGTATAGTTAAATTTCAAAATGGTAAATTTACATTTGGAGGCATTGCATTACAATTCAGTGATTTTTAAGAGCTTGGCTTCAGCAATATGGGGGTGTGGGAGCCTGATAGTGATGAGGGAGCATGGAGGGTAATGAAGTGAAAAAGCAAGTGCGGAGGAAGGAGACAATACCACTGGAGGAGCCAAGGTTGGGAGGCCATTCCGGGGATGGGGAGGTTGGGCATGGTGAGCATAATTTTTTGGCTGAAGAAAGGAAACCGGGAAAACGTTGAGACTGAAGACCCAGGAAAGAGAGGAAACATTGATGGCAAAAGTTACTGCGTGAGACAGGAGGGGCCTGCACTGAGAATAAAATGAAAACAGCATGTCAAAAGTAGAGAAGAATAGAACCAGACGGAGGGAAGGAGGGAAATGTAAGTGATTCAGCACATTGACAAATTCCGTAATGGCCCTAAGAGAAGATACGTGAGAGTAATTTGTAAACTCTACAGCACTGAACAAATATTGGTTACCGTTAGTATGAATTTTAGTTTTGGTGAGTTATCAGGAATGTAGACAGGAACTTGGGGACCAGGTCAGAAGTGGAATATCTCTTTGAGAATCATTTGTCGAGAAGTGATAATTCAATGAATGGGAACTGGAAGAAATATCTCAAGTAAGAGTGTATGTAGGGAGGAAAGCAGGCAACTATGGATACCTCAGAAAGCGTATTCACTCTGTGGAAACTGAGCCAGGACAGTAACACACTAAAAGAATTAGTGGACATGGGAAATGGGAAAAATTGATAGCTTAGAGTCACAGATGGGGAGTGTCAGCAGAAGGGAGTAAATTCAGTTTTACAAGCTCCAGAGAAGTCAATGACAATAAATGTAACCCAGCACCTAACACAACCCCCAGCTAGGGCAGATAGATCCATACAATAAATGTTTATGGAAAAATGAGTGCAGGCCATGATTAAAGTGCAAAATTTAGTAAAGAGGAGGGCATTTGGGGAATCCAATCTTCTATCAGGGAACCATGATTGCTGCCCCTGGTTGATCAAGTGATGCAAAAAGAAGAGATCCGCTGGAAAACGTGGACAACAGGACTTGGGCTCTACACACAGGTCAGGTGAGGTTCATAGTCAGAAAAGGCAGGGACCAGAGTTTTATCATAAGAGCAGAAATATAAGAGTCAGTTCAGGGGAGGACTCAGAAAAGTAAGGGGACTTGAAGATCCAAGGTGGAAATGGCAATAATTAAAGGAGTGAAGGCCTGAAATTGAATGACTGCTGTTCCTGCGGAATGTGCATACCTGATCCCACAACATGCCTTCCACAGAACATCCAACTGGGGATATTGGTCCCAGCTCAGTTTTCCTTTTCCTTTTGTTGTCATTATGGACCCCACGTTGATGGCCTATAAAATGCTCCTCTCATGGTGTCTAGATTTCTACTACTCGAGTGGCTTTCACTTTCACTCTTCGCTGAGCCTCTTACTTTCTATTAAGATCCTTCGACCTCACTTATTTCCACAGTCCTACTAAACTGAACCTTCACTTAACTCCCCCAAGACCTTGTCCTTTATCAATTCTTCTCCAAGTCTCTTAGGCTTTTATACACCTTCTTTTCCCTTCTTGCTTACAAAATAACATTTGTTGAGTGTCTGCTGTGTGCCTGGTCCTGGGCTAAACTCTTCACATATATTATCTTAGTTTTTATTCTCCCCCCAAAATAACGAGGTAAGAACTATCAAATTCCCCATTAGAGCTCCAGCCTTTGAAGGAACTTCCCCAAGGAACTTCTGCACAGAACCTGGTGGAGCCTGGAGTAACAAGGCAGTCATAACTCCCAATGTCGTGCTGGTGCTCATTATGATGCAGGTCTTTTCTAAACTCTCCTTCCTTGCACAAGGGTCTCAGGATCAACCTTAGTACTACTGCTTATACCAACACTCTTCAGTTCTTTTCCTTTTGTGCATTTGCACGTACCAAGCCAATCCTTAATTCTGAGGCAACCTAGTTGCCTATTTTCATCATGCCTATTTCCAGGCTGCTAAGTGTTGTTGGAAAAATTAAATAGCTGTGCTGATTGCTTTCATTACATTGTCATGATGTCCAACCTCAGCTGGGCCTTCATAAACACTGGCAATCCTCTGCTCCTCTCTCGACAGCCATTTCCCATTTCCCACAGCATCTGTTCCAAATCTGTATAGTTTTCCTCAAGTCGACTTTAATTAAAAACATTCTTAACATGGCTTACCAGCCTCTTCAAACTTTGGCTCCTTCCCACCTCCCTGGTCTCCCTGGGGGCTGTGCTTTCTCTGTTTTCCTAGGTTCTAGTCACACTGATATGTTAATCCCCTTGCCTTGTCCCTTTTGGATATTCTGTTCATTGTATTTGGGAAGCCCTTCTCTTGCTTCTTTGTTTAACTAAGTACTCATCCTTCAATGTTACATCATCTGATGAGCCTTTCCTGACCTCCTAGATTAGCTTAAATCCCACCATAACATTTTTAATATTCTGTACATTTTTAATGATTTGCCTGAAGCCAGACTTTCTCCTTATGTGGCTAACTATGTACAGAGAAGTGAAAATATTGTCTCATTTAACAAATATAATTAGCACAAGGCACAATGTCTGGCCCTGGAGAAGTGCTCAACACCTATTGTATATTTTACTAGAATTAAAATTTCAGCATTAATAATAATATACATTCATTTTTACCCACAGACTGGGAGTCCTGGAATACCTTGTTCGTACACAGAGTCTGCAAAGGTACAAAAGGTACATAAAGTCTGAAGCTTTTTATGTTAACAATGAGTTTGGGCAGAAGGGCATCTCACACTAGACGGAATAGAGCAGATGGGCATCTATGGCAAATATGGCTCTGCTGTTCCTGACCCTGAAGGAACAAATGGATTTTGTAGAATAGTCTGTGAGATGGCATCCTTGGTTCAAAGATAGGCCAAGAACTAGGAAATCAAAATGCTGAAAAGATGTGCCAGCCCTGTGGGTGGAGGTGCTGATAATGCAGTTGTTGTGTGTTCTAGACATGAACTGGACAATTCAGCTATTGAGGACTGTGGAAGCTGGGACTTTTGAACAGCTACTACATTTTCTAAGCTTATTTCCACTGGCATCATTCCCTACCCTCCGTCTGAAGATAGAGGGCTATCTTTGTGCTACAAGCCTGGTGACATGGTATACTAGGAGCTGAAAGTTGCTGAGCTTGGGAAAGAGGAAGGCAAAGAAAAAATAAAATGAACAAAAAAGTAAGCAGGTGAGGAGGCAGCAGCTGTCATGAGAATGGTAGGTTAACCTTAAATTCAGGCCAAATTAAAAAATACCTGATTCATTCATTACTCATTTATTCATCCAAAATAGGGAAAATGGGGAAGAGGTATAACTTTCAAAGTACTGAGAGGAGGTGATTAAAACACTGAACTGTCATTTCAAGAATTTCAGCCCAGAACAAGGTGGGAAAAGCATGAGCAATCTCTGGCTTCTGGAAAGCAGGACTGTTTAGGGAGCCTCTCATCATCTTCCTCAGTGTCCCCAGTCCCCACACCAACTTGTCAGAAGTCCCAGTGGAAAGAGTTTCTGCTCTCAAGCTTCTTGTAAGCACTGGGCTTGACACCCAGTGGCCCAGATTGGATCTTACCCTTCTTGAAGATGGTAGGGAGTCAGTGAAATCACTATTGTAAACCCCTAGGTCTGGCCTCCAAGAAATCTGTGGTCATTTCTCAGTAGTATACCACGAACATATGGGGTCAGAATTCAAGCAAAGTGTCAAGAAGTATTCTCAAACCTTCCTTGTTCACAGGGAGCAGTTTATTGATCTAGTTACTACTGACATCACATGTGTTCCTGGAGACAGATGAAGCACCAGGCACCCAACAGGACCCCAACTGACAATATTTAACAAAAATATTTTAGAGTACTTTGGCCTGGCTTGGGTGTTCAAAGGGTATATAATTCAGAACTATTTTGGTTTCAATATACAGAAGCCAAACTCAAACTGACTTAAACTGATAAAAACATGGAGGCTATTTATTATTTCACAGAATTGCAAAACCTAAAGGAAGACCTCTGAGTGCATAAGAACTGACCATTGGCATGACTTGATATAAGGGCTCAAACATTGTCATCATGATCTGGTCTGTTTCAAGTCTCTGCTCAGCATTCCACAGAGAAGGTCCTAGACGTCCAGCATCACTTCTTATTGGCAGTTCCAGTGGAACGAGCTATGTCTGTTCTCAAGTTTTGTAAAAGCTCTGGGCTGCACTCCCAATGGTCTGATTAAAGCTATGTTGAACCTGGCCAGGGCCATGAAATGTGCTGAGTGGTGGAGTCCTGCATCACATTCTCACCCCTCCAGCTTAAGGTGGGTCAGCTTTACCCATGCAGAGTAGACTGAGAATAAGAGGAAGGAAGTATCCCAAGAAAAAGTGGTATATTTTATGAAAGAAGAGGGTAAGGATTCTGGATACGCAAAAATAATAGATGTCTATTATAAAAGAGTTCTAAGGAAAGGGATTTGTGATAACACAGTCAGAAATGAAAAGGCAATGATGTTTCTCTGCATTGGCTAGGATGTTTTTGTTGTTGTCATCACTGCTGCAAGAAACAGAAGCCCATCCTAAACTAACTCAAACAAGGAAACCCATTGGCTTATATAACCCAACCACAGAAGAGTGGGCTTGGCCTCAGTGTCCAGATCCAGGGATAAGAACAACTCTCAGTGGTACAACATTCGAAAATCCATCAATATCATCCACCACATCGACAAAAAGAAGAACAAAAACCACATGATCATCTCCATAGATGCTGAAAAAGCACTTGACAAAATTCAGCATCCATTCCTGATTAAAACTCTCAACAATATGGGTATAGAGGGCAAGTACCTCAACATCATAAAGGCTATATATGACAAACCCACAGCTAACATCATACTTAACGGCAGGATGCTGAAAGCTTTTCATCTAAGATCGGGAACAAGACAAGGATGCCCACTCTCTCCACTGTTATTCAACATAGTACTGGAGGTCCTAGCCACAGCAATCAGACAAAACAAAGACATACAAGGCATCCAGATTGGTA
>JAVSCE010011561.1:0-101351 GCA_032199065.1 Smutsia gigantea
CACTATTTACAATAGCCAAGAAAATGGAAGCAACCTAAGTGTCCATCAGTAGATGAATGGATAAAGAAGAGGTGGTACATATACACAATGGAATATTATTCAGCCATAAGAAGAAAACAAATCCTACCATTGCAACAACATGGATGGAGCTAGAGGGTATTATGCTCAGTGAAATAAGCCAAGCCGAAAAAGACAAGTATCAAATGATTTCACTCATATGTGGAGTATAAGAACAAAAGAAAAAATAATGAAGGAACAAAACAGCAGCAGACTCACAGAACCCAAGAACGGACTAATAGTTACCAAAGGGAAAGGGACTGGGGAAAATGGGTGGGAAGGGAGGGATAAGAGGGAAAAAGGGGCATTACGATTAGCAGACGTAATGTTGGGGGGCCACGGCCCTCTGTACAACTCAGAGAAGACAAGTAGTGATTCTATAGCAACTCACTATGCTGATGGACAGTGACTGTAATGGGGTATGTGGGGGGGACCTGATGAAGGGGTAGTTTAATAACCATAATATTGCACATGTAATTGTAGATTAATGATACCAAAATAAATTATATTCAAAAAAATTTATTACATGTATAAAAAATATGTGTATTACATGTATCCTACCGTGTTCTTTGGTTTTCACCCAAATGCAGCCATGTTCCACCTGCTGATCTGCACCTTGGGTTTTCAGTAACTGTCCTCAAGGTGCTCCTGCTGCACGCGCTCTGCCCCCGGAGCAAAGCCACCCTTCTTGGGGCCGCGGCAGAGCTGGAGGGGAACCAGCAGCCCTTCGTCCTCCAGGACGGAATTGCCCCAGTGTCAGTGTTCCACCCTCTCCCAGGGAGAGCCCAAACCTGTGTCCAGGCCCCTGCAGAGCACATCCATCTTCCTGGTTACTGTTGGGCCTCATCTTCCAGGAACCCTACCCCAAGACCCACTCACTCCCCAACAAGAAAAAGAGGGTGGGGGAGAACGCCCTTTTGTTTTTTCTTTTAACATAAAAAACTATTTTTTATGCAAACAGACTTGTGTGAGAGGGCTATTTATTGTTTACCCTCACTTCACCCATCGGGCAATGCCTGACCAGTCATTGTGCCTCTGTCACCCTGCCCTCTCCGCCACTGGGTATTTTAACTAAAAAGGAAACTCTTGGCTAAATTGAAAAATGGTGTCTTGTTTTAATTTGCATTTTCTTGTTACAATTAAGTTTGAAGTCTTTGCATCTATTAACCGTTTTTATTTCCATTTTTTAAGTTCTGTTAATATTTTGTTTACTTATGTTGAAGTTGTTTTTTTATAAATTACGCAAATTCTCTAAAAAAATCATATGTCCTGATAATGCAAAACAAAAAAACTTAATTTGCTATGAATATTTTTCCAGTTCATTGTTTGCCACCTAATTTGGGTTTTATCATTAAACATACGAAACCTGCTTTTCATTCTTCTGTAGATAAATTTTGTTCTTTTCGATTTCTTCCTTTGCTTGTAAACCTTAAAATGTTTTTTCCTCATTCTTTAGTCTAGTAATTTATGTAGTACATTTTGACATACTACTTTAAAAAGCTAATATTCAGTTCTATTTCAAATTTTAACAAGATACCTGATGAAAATACTGTATAATGTTTTAAATAAAATCAGTTTGAATTAGATAAAGGTTTATGTTTTGTTTTAAAGATGTTTAGTGTATGTATCATATATATTCCTTTTTAAATTTATCACAATCTCAAAAGCTTGCTCCACAAAACTGAGATTCAAATATATGTATAATTCTCATAATCTGAATGTTCTTAGTATTTCCATAAATTGTGGCATGAAACAGTGTTTTTCTGTGGCTGTTGAGCTGGTTTAAAGAAGTACTCTTGTTCGGCTAACAGCTTCTCAATGTGTAGCCAACACGATGAATTTAGCCCTTTCCAGTTGCCTTATCCCACTGTTTTCTTAAGACATCTTTATTGAGATAATATTATATATAAAAACAGCACATGTGTGCCATTCCATTAATTTTGACAAGTATATATCTCATTTATTCACCTTCCAAATCAAGAAAATAAAACATTTCCATCACCCAGAAAGTTCCCTTTTCCCCTTTCTAGTTACCATGTGTCCAAAGACACCACTGTTCTATTTATTGTTTATGTCTACCAAGATCGATTAGTTTTGCCTGTTCTAAAATTTCATATAAATGGAGTTATACAACATGTGCTTTTGTGTGTGGCTTCTTTCAGTGAGGTTCACCCATGTTACATTCTGTCAGTGTCTTCTGTGTGAATATACATCATTGTTTATTCATTCATCAGTTGATGAACATTTGATTTGTTTCCAGTTTGGGGCTATTAAGAATAAAGTTCTGTAAACATTCTTTTTTTCTTCCTTTTTTTTCTGATAAAAAAATATGTGGCATAAAATTTACCATCTTAAACCATTTTTAAATGTACAGTTCAGTAGTGTTAGGTATATTCACATTGTGAAACATCTCCAGAATTTTTCCATCTTGCAAATCTGAAACTCTATATCCATTAAACAACTCCCTCTTTCCCCTTCTCCTGACCCCTGGTTCTGTGAACATTCTTACATATGTCTTTGTATGGCCATTTCTTTCCATTTTCCTTGGTAAGTACCCAGGAGCATTTAGCCTTAGAAGAAATGGCCAGTTTTCCAAAGTGGTTGTACCTTTTTACACTCCCGCCAACTTTAGACATTAGGTTAGCAAGTTCTAGTTGCTCCATATCCTCACCAACATTAGGTATTGCAAGTTTTTGTTGTTTTTTTAGCCATTCTGATAGCTTGTGAAGTGGTATCTCATTGTGGTTTTATCACATAGTATTTTAATCATTTATCTACTTGGCTGTTCCCATTACTAGACTGTGAGCTTCTTAAGGACAAGTTTCTTGCAATACGTATTTATTAGTGTTCTTTTTGTTGTTATGAACTTTCTTCACCCTACTGAGTGATGGATGCTTTGTCATAGAAAACTTGAAAACTGTAGAAAACTACTCAAGTGAATAGAATCACTGGTAACCCTACCTCTCAGACATCATTAACATTTTGGTGTCTTTTGTGTCATGCTGTGTTGGTTATTCCAGGTTAGGTTGATTAAGATACTCAGTAGTGTCCCAGCCCTCCACTCTGCCATCCTCAGGAAATCACTTATTTACAGCAAGGAACCTTTGTCACAGAAAGCCCCTGACAGATTTCTTTTTGTGTTTTCTTAGCCAGAGTTGTATCACTGACAAGAGAAATGGAATTACCAAGATCAGGTTATTAGGCTAATCATGATCCTCCCTCTGGTTCTGGGGAAGGAGCCTGGCCTTCTCAGAGAAAAGTGTACAGTATCAGGCCTTCTCAGAAAGAAAGCGTAGTTCTAAGGTAGGTGGTCAGCGCTGTCTGTGTTTTTCAAAGCTGGAAATTTTCTCTGTTTACAATTTTATGTTCTTTTTACTTATGTTTACTAAGAAGTTTATTAAACCTCTTCCATGGAATTAAGTTTGTATGTACTATTTCCATGTGTTGTATAATTTAGGACTATATCATTATCTGCTGGACCATGTTTTCAATTTTGGACATTAAAGCTATTTTTTAGTTTTTTGCTATCATGAACAATGCTTAGCATACAGAAATTTTTGTAATAGATTTCAAATTATCTTCCAGTTTGCCTTCCAAAATAAAGGTAAATTTTTATTATTTCATTATTAATTACACTTATTAACAATAACTATTTCATAATAGGATTACATTATTGATATTAATGCTTGTTGACTCATAGCTGAAGCTATGAACTTAAATTTAAGACTTTGGACACATGCTGTCTAATTGCTTTGTGAACAGTTGAACCCATCGGTTTAGTTTTTTTTTTAATAGTTTATTTTGGTATCATAAATCTACAATTACACGTGCAATATTATGGTGATTAAACTACCCCCTTCATCAGGTCCCCCCCCCACCAACCCCATTACAGTCACTGTCCATCAGCATAGTGAGATGCTATAGAGTCACTACTTGTCTACTCTGAGTTGTACAGCCCTCCCCGTGCCCCCCTAACATTACATCTGCTAATCATAATGCCCCTTTTTCTCCCTTGTCCCTCCCTTCCCACCCATCCTCTCCAGTTCATTTCCCTTCGGTAACTATTAGTCCGTTCTTGGGTTCTGTGAGTCTGCTGCTGTTTTGTTCCTTCAGTATTTTTTCTTAGTTCTTATACTCCACATATGAGTGAAATCATTTGGTACTTGTCTTTTTCGGCTTGGCTTATTTCACTGAGCATAATACCCTCTAGCTCCATCCATGTTGTTGCAAATGGTAGGATTTGTTTTCTTCTTATGGCTGTATAAGATTCCATTGTGTATATGTACCACATCTTCTTTATCCATTCATCTACTGATGGACACTTAGGTTGCTTCCATTTCTTGGCTATTGTAAATAGTGCTGCAATAAACATAGGGGTGCATCTGTCCTTTTCAAATTGGGCTGCTGCATTCTTAGGGTAAATTCCTAGGAGTGGAATTCCTGGGTCAAATGGTATTTCTATTTTGAGTTTTTTGAAGAACCTCCATATTGCTTTCCACAATGGTTGAACTAATTTGCATTCCCACCAGCAGTGTAGGAGGGGTCCCCTTTCTCCACATCCTCGCCAACATTTGTTGTTGTTTGTGTTTTGGATGTTGGCTATCCTCACTGGTGTGAGGTGGTATCTGATTGTGGTTTTAATCTGCATTTCTCTGATGATTAGTGATGTGGAGCATCTTTTCATGTGCCTGTTGGCCATCTGTATTTCTTCTTTGGAGAAGTGTCTATTCATGTCCTCTGCCCATTTCTTAATTGGACTATTTGCTTTTTGTTTGTTGAGGTGCGTGAGTTCTTTATATATTTTGGATGTCAACCCCTTGTTGGATACGTCATTTATGAATATATTTTCCCATACTGTAGGGTGTCTTTTTGTTCTACTGATGGTGTCCTTTGCTGTACAGAAGCTTTTCAGCTTGATATAGTCCCACTTGTTCATTTTTGCTTTCGTTTCCCTTGCCCGGGGAGATATGTTCATGAAGAAGTCGCTCAAGTTTATGTCCAAGAGATTTTTGCCTATGTTTTTTTCTAAGAGCTTTATGGTTTCATGACTTACATTCAGTTCTTTGATCCACCTTGAGTTTACCTTTGTGTATGGGGTTAGACAATAGTCCAGTTTCATTCTCTTACATGTAGCTGTCCAGCTGTCTCTTACATGTCTCGTACATGTCTCTTACACCAGCTGCTGAAGAGGCCATCATCTCCCCAATGTATATCCAAGGCTCCCTTATCAAATATTAATTGACTGTATATGTTTGGGTTGATGTTTGGATTTTCTATTCTATTCCACTGGTCTGTGGGTCTGTTTTTGTGCCAGTACCAAATTGTCTTGATTACTGTGGCTTTGTAGTAGAGCTTGAAGTAAGAGAGCATAATTCCCCCTGTTTTATTCCTCCTTCTCCCATCGGTTTAGTTTTAACACCAATATAAGAATGTCTGTTTCTCCTTTCCTCATTTTTCCCTTTTCTCCCTCCTCTTTCTTTATTCAATCATTAATGTATATTCATTTGACAAATATTTGTTGAGTACCTTCTAGAGGCAGTGTGCTAAATCATGGGGGTGCAAGACTTGTACTGCTCAGGAGAGAAGACATGATTAATCAAATGATCTTGCATATATGTAACTGCAACTACTGATAAGGATTATGAAGAAAGCTTTGTAGGGTTATGGGTACTGTAAACTTTATATGCCTCTGCCCTCTAGTAGAGGGACAAGACTGGAGGAGAAACTGTATGACTTGGCTTTTGTAAGGCTGCAAGAGTACTGTGTGGCTTTTGGGTGAATAGAATGGAAGGTGCCTTTTGTGAAGTCTGGTTAGAGTAGGCTTGGCCAGGGAGTGGGGGCATACTCCAGACCTTGTCATGGACTTGGGCCTTTATCCAAAGAGTAGTGGGTGGCAGTGGGTTCAAGAAGGGAGGTGGTTACCTAATCATATTTGAGAACATTTTGGAAGAGGCCAGAGTGGATTCCTAAAGTCTAAGATTAGGAGGTAATTAAGATAGCCATGGAGTCCCCAACTAGCATGGAGTAATTTCACCATTTTAATTACTAATTTTGTGAATGAAAATGTAAATCATATAACATTTTCATGTCCTTAACTCTAAGTGTGATTGAATGTTTTCCCAAATATTTGACAGGCATTTGTACTTCCTTTTTTGTGAATTGCCATTTTCATTGACTAGCTTTAGCGGGGCAGCTTAGTGTAATGACCAAGAGCACCCGCTCTGGCGCCAAAGTGCCTGAGTCTGAATCCTGGCTCTGCCAATTGGTTGTGTTACTTCAAACAACCTCTACGGCTTTGGTCTGCCTCAGTTTCCTCTTCTGTAATATCAGAACAATAATAGCGTACCTCTCTCATGAAGTGGTTGTGAGGATTAAAAAATAACCCCAGTGTTGGCTCCAATGGGCACAGTGTGTGCATATGCTCTCTTATGAAGTATGTGAGCTTTCATATAGATGTACTCTGCCCTGCATAGGTTTTGTAACTGATTTCGTTTTCATTTTTTTATTAATACGTTTTTTTTTAACTTTACCGCAAACATTTTCAATCATGTCACTTTTTTGAAATACAAAAATTTACCTCCAGTGAACAGATATCGGCCTCCTCCTTTGTGTTGTCTTCCATTGCTGTGCAACAGGTCAAGTCATACACACTAACTTTTTTAGTGTTATTTTTATTTAAAATACTTCCATTTGTAATTTATTTTGGTTTATTAATATAAGGCAAGGCTCTAAATTTTTTTTTCTAAAAAGCCAACCAGTTGGCTGAGCTCTGTGTATGGACCAGCCCTTCTTCCCTTCTCTGCTGCTTTTGGCTTCCTCTCATTCCTCTGAATCGGTACACACACTAGGACCTATGCAGGGGAATGTGGTTCTGTTGTTAGTCTTTTTTTACTCCATTCTTGTATTATACCACTACTGCCTTGATTTAGTTAGTATAACGGTCATTTTTTAAATAATTTTGTCAGGTATTCACTCCTTACTGCCTCTAGACTCTTTAGAATTTGCAGTAAGCTGTTATTTAATGTGGCACTAATTGGCATTCATAACTTACTTGCCATCACATTTGGGGCTGGTGTGTCCTATTAAAAAAATACATTCTTCAGCAGAGTTTTGTACTTTACTATATGCAGGCTCTTAAATTTCTTAAGATTATTCCTAGATGTTTCTGTCTCCTTTTTTAGTCTTTTATTTGCTATTAAGAATATGGTATTTCCCCCCATATAAGGAGGTTGTTGTGTTTTGTATATTTCTCTTATATCCAGTCATATTCTTTGACTGGTGTTGGTTTATGATAGTCTTTGTTATATTAAAGAAATAATCCTTTTCTTCCCCCAAATAAAACGAAAGGCTCTAATTCTGCTGGACAGTAAGGAGAATGCTGTACTGTTAAGTTTAACTAAAAAGTGGAAATTGTGGCTATACATATGTCATCTGTGGCAGCTGGTATGCTTCAGCCTTTTTCTTTGGATAGCCCCAGTGCAGGAATCCCTGGCTGCAAAGCAAGATCCATGCTGGTCCTGTGCTTGGAGCCCCCTGGTTTGGACTGCCTTTCAAGGATGGTATATTATTTTCCTAAAGCCGCAGTAATAAAATACCACATATCTGATGGCTTAAAACAACAGAAATTTATTCTTTCACAGTTTAGGAGACCAGACATCTGAAATCAGTATCGCTGAGCCCAAAGCGAGGTGTTGCAGGTCTGTGCTCCCTCCAGAAGCTCCAGGTGAGAATCATTTCTAGCCGCCTCCAGCTTCAGGTGGCTGCCTGCATTGCTTGATTTGTGGTCGCATCATTCCAGTCTTAAAGGCCAACATCTTCAAATCTCTCTCTGCTCCTACATACCTTCTTCTCTGTAGGTGGAAATTTTTGTGAACTTGTCAGTGCTGCAAGAAATGCTCTTAAAGGCATGTGTTAGGAAGAGCAAAGCCTTATTCATTCCCTTTGGAATAAACACCTTAGCACCTGGAAATGGCTGTCGGTCAGTCCCAGAAAATCAGTCCATTGAAAGTCAGTTCTATAAGAGCCCCTCAACCTCACCCCCTCCCGCTGTCCCCTGGTCTCCAGCTGTACAACAACAGGGAGATAGACAAAGTACATTTCCTCTAATTCTGTTATGAATAAAAACTGGTCAAATAAGACTAGAGAATGTAAAGAAAAAAGTAAAGTCAGCATATTTGTGGTTTAATAAATTCGTCATTCAGGGATTTGGCCATTTGGCAAATTGGCTTTCTGCATTTGGCTGTTGGTGAGATCCTCAGAAAATACTGCAGAACTCAGGGGCACAGGTGGCCTTCACACTTGCCTGGAATAGGGCTATGCTTGTTCCCCTCTGCTTCCCATAAGCCATGGAGATGGGCACATTGCCCTTGCAGAAAGCTGGGATTGAGCCCAGCTATTCACAGGTTCAGTCACAGGGAAGAAAAGGAGGAGTAGGCAAGAGTGAGGGAAGGTCCCCCCCTTTGGATCCTGCCTGACTCATTGGAACCCAGAAGTGGGCCAGTAGCTGAACCTCTCTGTGCTGACCAGAACCAAAGCTAGAAGTCAGGTGTGACATGACAGACTGATCTAACATAGCAGAGGCAGTTTAAGGGTGTCAGGACTTAATGCATAAAACCACAAGTTGTATAGTGTCATCTTGCAGGTTCATTAGGAGACTAAATACACATTAACTGTTCAAACTTACATGTAAAATATTCAGCACAGGCTTGTTAGCCATTTTTACTAGTACTGTTTTGACATTATTACTAATATTACACCTTTAATAAATGAACCTACTATCACCGTGCCTGGCATCTATAGTTTATAAATACCACTTTTATTTCCTTTACTGGATAACTTTGCCTGGGTCCAGACACTTAGCCATTTTCGGAGACCTCTGTTTCTTCTGGGAGTACCTCAGTCATCTCTTGTTTTCTTGCAACTTCAAAAGCCAGTCTAGTCATGAACATCTATAGAATATACACGAGCATAACACAGCTGCAGAGCACTCAGCCAGTTAGGTGACTCACTGTTGTGTCTACAGAAAGCCTTACAGGTTGTCCAAGGCAGTGCGGTTATCGTGGGAAGACTGAGAATTTTAAAAAATATGTTAACGTGGCACAAGCTTTTTGAGTGAAATACAAAAACCCAATGATAAAGAATTGAAAAGAAACAACAAAAAAAGGAGGGCAATAAATTTGTGCCTGGCAAATCTATGAATTGCTTATCATGTATTTCCTAGGAGTTAAGAACATGAGTTCACTTAGGGTGCATATTCTATTCTAAAATAATGCCCTGGTACTTAAAAATAACTTAGTAATTTATTACTTTGTTGGATAATACGTTGCAAGTTAAGTAGTATACATTTACAGGCAGTACATTTCTGTTGAGGATCACTTATGAGCAAATACTGAAGGAGTTTGCAGACATCTGCTTTCCAGTAGGGAGAGAGATGATCCAACTGGATGTAGCCCATATGCGCAGTAAAGTCTGGTTATAGGAAATGATAGACTAAAAAGACTGTTGTTGCAAATTTGCATTCCTGCATGCAGTAAGGTTAAACAGAAGATTCACAACAAGCCAAATTAATCATTACAAAGCCAGGCTGATAGTTATTTATAGTTAAAAAGCAAGAATAGCAGGGATTGGAAACTACAACCAACTTAGTGGCCCAGATGATAACGCATCCTTGCCCATAATTGGGCAAGTCCAGGCCCCGCAAGGCACATGTGGGGCTGGAGCTTGGCAGTGTTATGTGGAAGCCAGGCTTCCAAGAATGCTGCATGAGGGCCTTTCTTATGCATGCCTTATTTTTTGACGGTAACTCTTAATCATTTAGGGGATTGTTAGCAAATACCCTTAGGTGGTATGTACACAGGAGGATTTGCCTTTGGGGTTACTTCACAGCCAGGTAGTGGACACAGGCCCTCCGGGAGGTGAGCACCTGCGTTAGGAGGGGAGCACCTAGGTGTTTGTGGTGCCTGTACACACAGGGAAAATGTGGGAAGGGTGGGCACCTGTGAACTAAGAACGGAAGATTGGGGTCATTTTGACTGTATTTGCTTGTCGGTCTTTTCTGAAATTTTCTGCTGTCAACCAGTTACTTTTGTTAATTTTTTAAAGACCTTCATCCAACTTGTCAAGTCCCTACAATAGAATGGCACAAAGGTTTACATCACCACCTCAAAACCCTGTGGGAGCTGGAACAATTACTGAGGGGAGAAGACGAAACATTTATGAGTAAGATTGTCTGCAGTTACGTGAGCTGCTAAGATTAAATGACAAGAGCAGTTGTTCTTTCAAGGCATAAACTGACCCTCTGTTTAGGAAATAAATTTCCTCTTTCTGCTTCACCACTACATCCTATATTAGATTAAAAGGGATGGGGGCAGCAGCGGTGCAGCCTCCCCTATACAGTACCTGTGATTAAGGCTTTTCTGGACCTTTCTTGTAGAAGTGTTAAAGGCTTTGGGATTGTTTAGCCCGAAGGCAAGAAAGCAGAGGTAAGACATAATTCATTTTACTTAAATGGAAAATAGAAGATGGGAAAATAGTCTGGAATTGCTACAGGAAGAGTCTTTTAAAATTGTGAAGTATAGCGCATACACCCAGAAATGTGCATAAAGCATAAGTGTATAACTTAATGAATTTTTGGAAGGCAGCCATTTATGTAACCTTCACCCAAGTCAGAAACTTACCAGTACTCAGAATACTCCTTCCCAGTCATGCCCCCTTCCTTCCTCCCTGAGGTAACCCCCACCCTGTCTTCATGCAGTGCGTACTATAGTTGGGCTTTGCCTGGTTTTGGACATTACGTATGTGGGTTCTTCCACTAAATAACACATTTAGAGAATTATCCACCTTGATGCATGTAGTTATACTTCTTTTGTATTTGTTGCTGTATAATATTCTATCATAGGCATATGCCACCATTTACCTATTTTACTTTTTTTTTGATAGTTAATTTATTTTATTTATTTTTTTTAGATTTTAATATAATTTATTTTGGTATCATTAATCTACAATTACATGTGCAATATTAAGGTTATTAAACTACCCCTTCATCAGGTCCCCCCCACCAACCCCATTAGTCACTGTCCATCAGAGTAGTGAGATGCTATAGAATCACTACTTGTCTTCTCTGAGTTGTACAGCCCTCCCCGTGCCCCCCCAACATTACATCTGCTAATCGTAATGCCCCTTTTTCCCTCTTATCCCTCCCTTCCCGCCCATTTTCCCCAGTCCCTTTCCCTTTGGTAACTATTAGTCCGTTCTTGGGTTCTGTGAGTCTGCTGCTGTTTTGTTCCTTCAGTATTTTTCTTTGTTCTTATACTCCACATATGAGTGAAATCATTTGATACTTGTCTTTTTCGGCTTGGCTTATTTCACTGAGCATAATACCCTCTAGCTCCATCCATGTTGTTGCAAATGGTAGGATTTGTTTTCTTCTTATGGCTGAATAATATTCCATTGTGTATATGTACCACATCTTCTTTATCCATTCATCTACTGATGGACACTTAGGTTGCTTCCATTTCTTGGCTATTGTAAATAGTGCTGTAATAAACATAGCGGTGCATCTGTCTTTTTCAAACTGGGCTGCTGCATTCTTAGGGTAAATTCCTAGGAGTGGAATTCCTGGGTCAAATGGTATTTCTATTTTGAGTTTTTTGAGGAACCTCCATACTGCTTTCCACAATGGTTGAACTAATTTGCAGTCCCACCAGCAGTGTAGGAGGGTTCCCTTTTCTCCACATCCTCGCCAACATTTGTTGTTGTTTGTGTTTGGATGTTGGCCATCCTCACTGGTGTGAGGTGATATCTCATTGTGGTTTTAATCTGCATTTCTCTGATGATTAGCGATGTGGAGCATCTTTTCGTGTGCCTGTTGGCCATCTAAATTTCTTCTTTAGAGAAGTGTCTATTCATGTCCTCTGCCCATTTCTTAATTGGATTATTTGCTTTTTGTTTGTTAAGGTGCGTGAGTTCTTTATATATTTTGGATGTCAACCCTTTATCAGATATGTTATTTATGAATATATTCTCCCATACTGTAGGATGTCTTTTTGTTCTACTGATGGTGTCCTTTGCTGTACAGAAGCTTTTCAGCTTGATATAGTCCCACTTGTTCATTTTTGCTTTTGTTTCCCTTGCCCGGGGAGATATGTTCATGAAGAAGTCGCTCATGTTTATGTCCAAGAGATTTTTGCCTATGTTTTTTTCTAAGAGTTTTATGGTTTCATGACTTACATTCAGGTCTTTGATCCACCTTGAGTTTACCTTTGTGTATGGGGCTAGACAGTAGTCCAGTTTCATTCTCTTACATGTAGCTGTCCAGTTTTTCCAACACCAGCTGCTGAAGAGGCTGTCATCTCCCCATTGTATATCCAAGGCTCCTTTATCAAATATTAATTGACTGTATATGTTTGGGTTAATGTTTGGATTTTCTATTCTGTTCCACTGGTCTGTGGGTCTGTTTTTGTGCCAATACCAAATTGTCTTGATTACTGTGGCTTTGTAGTAGAGCTTGAAGTCAGGGAGCGTAATTCCCCCTGTTTTATTCCTCCTTCTCAGGATTGATTTGGCTATTCGGGGTCTTTTGTGGTTCCATATGAATTTTAGAATTATTTGTTCCAGTTCATTGAAGAAAGCTGTTGGTAGTTTGATAGGGATTGCATTGAATCTGTAGATTGCTTTAAGTAGTATAGCCATTTTGACAATATTTATTCTTCCTAGCCAAGAGCATGGGATGCATTTCCATTTGTTAGTGTCCTCTTTAATTTCTCTTAGGAGTGTCTTGTAGTTTTCAGAGTACAGGTCTTTCACTTCCTTCATTAGGTTTATTCCTAGGTATTTTATTCTTTTTGATGCAATTGTGAATGGAATTGTTTTCTGATTTCTCTTTCTGTTAGTTCATCATTAGTGTATAGGAAAGCAACAGATTTCTGTGTGTTAATTTTGTATCCTGCAACTTTGCTGAATTCAGATATTAGTTTTAGTAGTTTTGGAATGGAGTCTTTAGGGTTTTTTATGTACAGTATCATGTCATCTCCAAATAGTGACAATTTGACTTCTTCTTTACCAATCTGGATGCCTTGTATGTCTTTGTTTTGTCTGATTGCTGTGGCTAGGACCTCCAGTACTATGTTGAATAACAGTGGAGAGAGTGGGCATCCCTGTCTTGATCCCGATCTTAGATGAAAAGCTTTCAGCGTCTCGCCGTTAAGTATGATGTTAGCTGTGGGTTTGTCATATATGGCCTTTATGATGTTGAGGTACTTGCCCTCTATACCCATTTTGTTGAGAGTTTTAATCATGAATGGATGCTGAATTTTGTCAAATGCTTTTTCAGCATCTATGGAGATGATCATGTGGTTTTTGTTCTTCTTTTTGTTGATGTGGTGGATGATGTTGATGGATTTTCGAATGTTGTACCATCCTTGCATCCCTGGGATGAATCTCACTTGATCATGGTGTTTGATCCTCTTGATGTATTTTTGAATTCGGTTTGCTAATATTTTGTTGAGTATTTTTGCATCTACGTTCATCAGGGATATTGGTCTATAATTTTCTTTTTTGGTGAGGTCTTTGCCCGGTTTTGGTATTAGAGTGATGCTGGCTTCATAGAATGAGTTTGGAAGTATTCCCTCCTCTTCTAATTTTGGGGAAACTTTAAGAAGAATGGGTGTTATTTCTTCTCTATATGTCTGGTAGAATTCAGAGGTGAATCCATCTTGTCCGGGGGTTTTGTTCTTGGGTAGTTTTTTGATTACCGATTCAATTTCGTTGCTGGTGATTGGTCTGTTTAGTTTTTCTGTTTCTTGTTTGGTCAGTCTTGGAAGGTTGTATTTTTCTAAGAAGTTGTCCATTTCTTCTATGTTTTCCAGCTTGTTAGCATATAGATTCTCATAATATTCTCTTATGATTCTTTGTATTTCTGTGGGGTCCGTCGTGATTTTTCCTTTCTCATTTCTGATTGTGTTTATGTGTGTAGATTCTCTTTTTCTCTTAATGAGTCTGGCTAGGGGTTTATCTATTTTGTTTATTTTTTCAAAGAACCAGCTCTTGGTTTTATTGATTTTTTCTATTGTTTTATTCTTCTCAAGTTTATTTATTTCTTCTCTGATCTTTATTATGTCCCTCCTTCTGGTGACTTTGGGCCTCATTTGTTCTTCTTTTTCCAATTTCAGTAATTGTGTCTTTAGACTATTCATTTGGGAATGTTGTTCCTTCTTTAAATAGGCCTGGATTGCAATATACTTTCCTCTTAGAACTGCCTTTGCTGCGTCCCACAGAAGTTCTGGCTTTGTGTTGTTGTTGTCATTAGTCTCCATATATTCTTTGATTTCTGTTTTGATTTGGTTGTTAACCCATTGATTAATTAGGAGAGTGTTGTTAAGTCTCCATGTATTTGTGAGCCTTTTTGATTTCTTTCTAAAATTTATTTCTAGTTTTATACCTTTGTGATCTGAGAAGTTGGTTGGTAGGATTTCAATATTTTTGAAATTACTGAGGTTCTTTTTGTGGCCTAGTATGTGGTCTATTCTGGAAAATGTTCCATGTGCACTTGAGAAGAATGTGTATCCTGTTGCTTTTGGGTGTAGAGTTCTGTAGATGTCTGTTAGGTCCATCTGTTCTAGTGTGTTGTTCAGTGCCTCTGTGTCTTATTTTCTGTCTGGTTGATCTGTCCTTTGGCGTGAGTGGTGTGTTGAAGTCTCCTAAAATGAATGCATTGCTGTCTATTTCCTCCTTTAATTCTGTTAGTATTTGTTTAACATATGCTGGCGCTCCTGTGTTGGGTGCATATATATTTATAATGGTTATATCTTCTTGTTGGACTGACCCTTTATCATTATGTAATGTCCTTCTTTATCTCTTGCTACTTTCTTCGTTTTGAAGTCTATTTTGTCTGATACAAGTACTGCAACACCTGCTTTTTTCTCCTTGTTGTTTGCATGAAATATCTTTTTCCATCCCTTCACTTTTAGTCTGTGTATATCTTTGGGTTTGAGGTGAGTCTCTTGTAAGCAGCATATAGATGGGTCTTGCTTTTTTATCCATTCTGTTACTCTGTGTCTTTTGATTGGTGCATTCAGTCCATTTACATTTAGGGTGATTATTGATAGATATGTACTTATTGCCATTGCTGCCTTTAGATTTGTGGTTACCAAAGGTTCAAGGGTTGCTTCTTTACTATCTAACAATCTAACTTAACTTTCTTGTTATGTTATTGTAAACACTGTCTGATGTTTCTTTATTCCTCTCCCTTCTTATTCTTCCTCCTCCATTCTTTATATACTAGGTGTTTTATTCTTTGCCTTTAGTTAGTATTTGGATGGTCTGCTTTCTTTGCTATGATTTTATTTTCTCTGGTGACATCTTTTTAGCCTTAGGAGTGCTTCCATCTAGAGCAGTCCATTTAAGATATCCTGTAGTGGTGGTTTATGAGAGGCAAACTCTCTCAACTTTCATTTTTCTGGAAATTGTTTAATCCCTCTGTCATATTTAAATGATAATCGTGCTGGATACAATATTCTTGGTTCGAGGCCCTTCTGTTTCATAACGTTAAATATATCATGCCATTCTCTTCTGGCCTGTAAGGTTTCTATTGAGAAGTCTGATGATAGTCTGATGGGTTTTCCTTTGTAGGTGATCTTTTTTCTCTCTCTAGCTGCTTTTAATACCCTGTCTTTATCTTTGATCTTTGCCATCTTAATTATTATGTGTCTTGGTGTTGTCTTCCTTGGGTCCCTTATGTTGGGAGATCTATGAGCTTCGGTGGACTGCGAGACTACTTCCTTCCCCAGCGAGGGAAAGTTTTCAGCAATTATTTCTTCAAAGACACTTTCTATCCCTTTTTCTCTCTCTTCTTCCTCTGGTACTCCTATAATGCGAATATTATTCTGTTTGGATTGGTCACACAGTTCTCTTAATATTCTTTCATTCCTAGAAATCCTTTTATCTCTCTCTGCCTCAGCTTCTCTGTATTCCTGTTCTCTGATTTCTATTCCATTAACAGTCTCTTGCATCTCATCTAGTCTGCTGTTAAGCCCGTCGATCGCTTGTCTGATTTCTGCATTGTCTTTCCTCACTTCCCTCACTTCCTCCCTCAGCTCTTGCACATTTCTCTGTAGGTCCATCAGCATGGTTATGACTTTTATTCTGAATTCTTTTTCAGGAAGACTGTGCATTTCCATCCCTTCAGGCTCCCTCTCTGGGGTTGTCGGGTTGATTTTGGTCTGAACCATATTCCTCTGTCTTTTCATGGCTATAGAAGTGGTTGTTGGTAGTTGCCACGTATGTCAGCTGGGCTCTTTAAGACTTTAAAAAGAGGGGAAAAAAAGAAAGAAAAGAAAAAAACAAAAAACAAAACAAAACAAAAAAACGCCCACCGGGAGTAGATTCTGTGTGGATGCTGTAGGTGGCGCTGTTGCCCCACTATTCCGCAGCCATGGCCGTGCCACTCCACAGGGCCCTTTATAGCTCTGGCCGGGGTGGGAATGAATGGGAGGCTGTTGATCTCAGTGAGAAGTGTAAGTATGGCCACGCTTCCCCAGTCACCAGCTAAGGCGTTCAAAACTCCCCAGGACTCCCAGCCTGCTGGGCTGAGTGTGCCGGGGCGATCTAGCTCCTCCGCTGGGCTCCTGTCTCTTTAAGACTGCTGAAGAAAGCGCGTTTTTTTTTCTCCTTCCCAGGAGCCGGCTGCAAGCACCCTGGCGTGTTCCCCGCTCAGATCCTGCCTCTCTGTCTCCCCAATCTCCGCTACACCGCGTGATGTGGGTCAGCGCTCCCTGCGCAGATCACCGGGGCGGGTTATTTCGCGGGGTGTACTTCCACTCCCTCCCGGCTCTGAATCCTCTCCTCCCGCCGGTGCGCTGGGGTGGGGGAATGCTTGGGTCCCGCCGGGTCGCAGCTCCGTATCTTACCCGCCTCGCGGGGTGCGGAGTCTCTCGAGTGTAGCTGCACGCTGTGCGCTTTCCTGTGTATTCTCGTCTCTCTTTTAGGAATAGTTGTATTTGCTGTATTTTTGTAGCTAAATATAGTGTTGGGAGGAGATTTCTGCCGCCCTGCTCACGCCACCATCTTCCCAGAAGTCCTCCTGTTTTACTTTTGATAGACATTTGGGTTATTTCCAGGTTGGGAGCTATTAGGAATAATGCAGCTATGAACTTGGACTTGTATCCAGGTCTAGGAGTGGAATTGTAAGATTGTAGGGTGTGTGTATTCACTCCTTGCCTAGATTATGGTAAACTGGTTTCCTGTGGTAACCAGGAGTTGCTCTGTATCCTTGCTCCCACCTGGTCTGATGAGATGGTTAATGTTTCCTGTCTGGTAGGTGGGCAGTAGCTCACCGGCTTTACTATGCATTTTCCTGATAATAAGATAGAGCACCATTTCATATGTTTATCGATACTTTAAATTTCCTCTTGTGAAGTTCCTATGTCACTGTTTTCCCATTGTTTTTTCTATGGAGCCATCTATTATTCAGTCAACTAATCAATTCTCTGAAGGTCACTATGAGGGGGAACGTGGAGATGTGTAACACAGCTTCCCAGACCCCAGAAGACTTTACAGCTCTAAAGGCAGGCATAAACAAGTAATTCTCACAACATCGTGATGATTGTTGAGTGTCAGTCCTCCCCACCAGGTTGACCATTAGCTGACCAATGGGGCTCCTTATTTTTGTCCTGTTCTCAGTGCTTAACACAGTATCTGGCACATATTAAGTGCTTATGAAGTTCTCTTAAATGATTGAATGAGGCATTTTCAGAGGATGGTGAGAGCACTTTAGGAGGGTGTCTTGCACATAAGTTTCAGCCCCAGGCAAGTTCGCTATAGATTCACTGTGACCAAAGAAGTTTACAGCAAAGGGTTCTTGGGGTGAAAGGGTTATACCCAACTTTATTTCCAGGTGGCAGGTCAGTCACTAAAATCCCGTTCGCTCAGAGCGAGTCTGTGTTATCACTGCTGCTTTGGATGCAGCAATCTGGTTTCTGCCTCTGGGCCCCTCTGTCTGCACAGCTGTCCTCTGGGCCTCTCTGCACAGCCTTCCCGCACAACCGTCCTCTGGGCCTCTCTGCACAGCCGTCCCGCACAGCCGTCCTCTGGGCCTCTGTCCTCGGCGCTGCCACCACTCCAGCCTCTGCTCTGCTCTCCTGCAGCCTTGCAGCCCTGCCACCCTGTCGGGCCCAGAGCACTGGGCAGAACTCTTTATATTAACACAATAATGGCTTATTGCCTAAAGGTATGGAAGCGGTAGCATAGCAACAGGCCAGTTACATATCATCAAGTGGTTTAAGTTCAGTGAGGATCCTGCCATAGGAACCCCACTTTACCCACAGAGGGGTAAGTGCTGGGTAACAGAAGCACAAAATACAGAACCATGAATTGCATCCATTCCCCCTCCCGGAGAGGGGTAAGGCTTCCCTAGAGGGTAATATTTGAAGCAGATCTTGAAAGTCTATTTCACTGCAAACAGTGAAGGAAGTACATTTTGGGCCAAGGAACAGAATGTGCAAAAGCACAGAAGGGAAAAGGCACACTACCTAGAACTGTGACATTGGAGGTGACTGACACCAAGGATGCACACAACGAGAGGATGGCAGAGAAAAGGCATCAGCTAGAGACAGTGCGGGGAAAGACTGCCTTGTAAATCTCACAAGCAGTGGGAATAACATTGAGGTTAAACACACAAAAAGAAATTTCTCACAGAGGGGTTGGCTATTGATAACTAGAATTGACCTGTTCAATCTTTTCCTAGATGCCTTGAACAAAAGAGAGCAAGTATATAAGCCTGAAGATGAAATCAATTGGATTTTTCCCTGTAGATACCACAAATTATCCTGGGGGACATTGTGGTGTGACGAGTGTGTGCGGTGGTGGTGAAGAGTGAGATTTCCACAGAGACCTGGATTTAGCAGCCCTAGAGCTTTAGTCAAACCTCTATACCTGTAATTTGGGAATAGTGTCCACCTGATAGACCTGTTGTGACGATGACGGAGGCAATGCATGTGAAGTGTTTAAGCCTACCTGGATGGAGGAATGGTGGCATAGGATGGTTTTTGATGTAGATCCTTCAGTTGCTGTTACGATTGTCCTGCTTTGTAGGTCAGTTTCTGATATGCTAGTGATGCCAGGGTTCTTGTTCACGAAGCCAAAGAATGAGCTTCACAAACACACTCAAGGTAGGAGAGCAAGCAAGGTACAGGCTTTTGTTTAGAGATAAAGTGAAAGGACAGAGCTCCCAGCTCACGCCAGGAGGGGACAAGAGAGTCCAGTGGTGCGTTGTCTAGGGGTTTTATAGGCAAATGAGGATTTTTCAAGAACATGAAAAAAGCTTAGGGGTGTGGACTTATTAAGGGGTCCTAGAATATTTACAGGTAATCTCCTCTGTTAATTTCTCCCCAAGATACCAGCATCTTTGTCTGGGGGCACATGAAACAAGGCCACCTGCTCAGCCTAATCCCAAGGTGGCCTGAGGCATTGTTTGCTAAAGAGCAAGTTAAGTGCAATCTTATCTTTAAGGCAGAATCTTTCTTGCCTTTTATTATGTTGTTTACAGCTGGGTCTGCATGCTAAATTAGTTGCCACGTTTGCAAAACCACTCCATCAGATCTGAAAGAGGGAAGACAGCACATAGGCCTTGGGCTTTTAAGATGCTAAAGTCAATCTTACACATTACAAATGATTAGCATAATAACAACATGTGTTGCTCTTCTTTATCTGGGGAACACTAACTGAGCTCACTGAAGAATGACCCTAGAGCTTAATGTTGAACACAGAGTTTTGGTAGGGGGTTTGCTTGCATGTAGTTACATTGCTCTGACTGCAAATATTCTGCCTTGCTTTTTCCGGAGGCCCTCTCCCTACTCTGACTACCCCCATGGTCCCCTGTCTCACTAGGACTATGAATAAACAGTCCAGAGCGGGGACCTTAGTCATTTCAAGAGCTCTGCCCCCATCCCACCCACACGGGGACACATGACTTCCGTGAGGGACCTGGGCGACAGAGGGCAGCCCCATGCTGTTTGTCCGGAGAGCTGTGTCTTTGTTGTCGTTTGCCTTTATCTCCCGTATTCCTGGGAATGCCTGTGAGGGGAATTATGAGCTCAACATTTTAGCTCTTTTCCTAAAGAAAGTATCTTGCCGAGTTCTCCTGCAAAGGAGGGGTTAGACTGGTAATCAGCCAGAGCGCTCCTCCCTGGCTCGGCTCCTCCTCTCACCCTCATTTTCCAAAGGGGAAGTCCTTCTGAAGAAACGAAAGTGAAACGGAGCCGTGGCCCCCAGCTCGCCCGTCGCGGGAGGTGCTACCTGTCCCCACTCCCGAGGAGCCCGGGTGTCAGTGGAGGGGGGTGGGGGGGGCGGGTCTCTGGGAGGGTCGCCCGCTCAGGGACATGCCTCGGGGGCGCCTTGGGCCGGAAGCAGGTAAGCCGCGGCCCTGAGCCGCCCGTACACAGAACTTGCTTGTCTTGGGCCCCTCTAACACCTCGCGCGCGCTCCTGCTTTAGCCTGCGACATCCCTCACTGTGAGAGAGAGGGGATGTGTATGAGTGTGTGTTTCCTTGCCAAACAGAATTGCTCTTGGAGGGATTTCTGTCATGCCAATTTACAGTCAGTGCTGAGTCGTGTAGGGAAGATGGCCTGTGGGGAAATGCACCCCCCTCTGAGTAGCAAGGCCTGCGCCCAAGTCAAGGCCAGGCCCCCCTTTCTGCTAGGCCCCCGTTTCTTGCTTCTCCCTCACCCCATTTATGCCTCCTGTACAACATGCTTTACTTCTAGCAGCCTGCTCTTTATATACCCTTTCCACTGACGGCTTTAGGAAATGAAAAATAGCCCGTCTTAACCTGTAGGAGGAAGTTGATACTAGCAGCTTATTCTTTATTGCTAAAAACTGGAAAAACCCACATGTCCCTCAACAGGTGATGAGATAAATTGGGGTTCATCCATATAATGGCACCCTGCTGGTCAGCAAAAGGAAGGAGTTACTGACACACCAGCCTGGACAAATTTCAGCTTCATTATGCTAAGCTACAGAAGCTAGACTGAAAAGATTCCATACTTAGGAGACCATTTATGTGATAGTCTGGAAAAAACAAAGCTAAAGGGACAGGAAACAGATTGGTAGTTGCTAAGGGCTGGGTGTGGGAAAAGGAGCTGATTGCAAAGTGCATGAGAAAACTTTCTGAGAAAGTGGAAAACTTCTGGGGTTATATATACATATATCCCTTTTTAAAAAGAATTAGGGACATCTGACTTGAAGGGAAAGCATTTCTTCACCTACCAATACATTACCCCGTGAAGCCCAGGTGGTAAAAGGTGTGGGCTCATCTCTTATTCCTAAATATATGAGACTAGAAGATTAAAGTGAAATGTACGGCAGTGAATGTTAAGTGGCTTGTCACATAGTTTGCATAGTAATAGATAGGAGGTGGGCCAGCAGAGACGCTCAATAGTCACCATGGGTTGGACTCCCACTTACTTGCCCTCATTCTGTTCTCCAAATGGCTGTTCTCAGGTGGGGTTTGGCTTGACTTGCCTTGACTTTTAGGGGACTTAAGGGGATATAAAGAAAAAAATCAATAATCTCCCTCTAATCTTTCACTAAAATAACTTTGCTGAAAACATTCAATGACGCTTTTTTTTCTGTTCGTTCTGCTGTGTGCACACACACACACCGCCCATATTGGTGGAGTTTTTTGTTGTTAATTTAACTTTATGTCATTCCTAAATTTTCTTCTGTTGAATACAAATAGACTGTAACACATTTAACTGTGAATACCATTCCATAGCATGAATGTCATAATTTATTCAGTTCCTTTTCTACCGATGGACATCCAAATATTTTGCAGATTTCGGCCAAGCAGTAGTAGTTTAAATCTAAAAAGCATTTAACTAGAGACTGGCCTTAGCCACTTTGAAACAAAGTTCTTTTACCAAGGTCACTCAATGCGCTAATCAGAAATCCCCTAAAATTCCCATAGTTTAGCTCTGTGAATCGGTCACATGTTCTCTGTACCCACACACACCTTGGCCCCTGGCAGTATGGCTGCAGGGGGCGGGGTTGTGTGCAACAAGAGGAGAAAAAAGGAGATGGGATTGCAGGCCTAAGGTGTCTTGTTCATGCAGTCATTAATTCAACAAATGTTGGTTGAGGGTCAGCTTTGTGCCAGGTGCTATCTTAGGTGTTGGGGATGCAAAGATCAAAGATAACATAGTTCTTGTCCCCCAGAGCTTACTGTGGAGTCCGCTGTGCCACCCAGCCCCCATCAGTGTTACATAGGGAATATTGGGAATGGAGAGTTGAGTATGATTTCTGAGCCACTTAATATTGTTAAATCACCTTTCAGGTACACTACAATCTATGTGTCCCATTAAGAAACAATGAGCAGCTATGATAAAAGGTAGAGTAAGTGGTGTATCAGGTGCTGAGTGGAAGAGTTTAAGGAGAGGAAACTTCCATGGGCTGGGGGAGGTGGAAGTCAGAAGAAATCTCCTGAAGAGGGTGGCATTTAAGGAGGTCTCTAAGAAAGGGTCAGATTTGTAAAGGTGGCAACAGAGGGAAAAGGAAGCATGTTGGACTGGAATGTAGGAGGATGGAAAGATTAAGGTAGCCCAGGTAAGAGGTAAATAAGGGGCTGGAACTGGGAAAAGACACATTGAAGAGAAAATACAAAGGTGATAGACGAGATAGGACTTGGCAACTGCCTGGTTAGATGTGGGAGACAAGGGAAGAAGGCAGGCAGGCCATAAAGGCTCAGGTTTCTAACCCTTAACAACTAAGAGGAGAATGATGCCTTAATAACAGTAACAAGAACATTGGGAGAAGGGGCTGGGTTGAGGGAAAAGATCAATTTGGTTTGGAATATGTGCCGTTTGACATAATGGCAGGATATCTAAGTGGATGGATTATCTAGGCATTGGAAATTCAAGTCTTAAGCTCCAGCACAAGGTGGTGGCTGGAGATAATAGATTTGAACGCTGTTTCTTAAGAGGGCTAGTTTAGGTTGGGGGAGTGGATGGAATCAACCTGGGAAAGGAAGAAGAGGCCTCTAGATAAAACCTGGGGAGCCAATTACGTGTAAGGGGTGGAAGAAAGGGACGGGACAGAGAGGAAAAGGGTGAGAGGAGGCCTTTGGTACTGTGTCACCCAACTGTGGGAAGGGGATTTTTACAGAAGAGAGGGAGGAACTCAATTGACCACCAAACAGCAGTTCAGTCTAAGAAATTCGAGAGGAAGAATTTATTCAGCCCCATTAGCGTGAGCCAGCTTCCTTCTCCTGCACCATTTGGAAGCTTGGAACAGGGAAAGGGGACAGTGGGCCTTGGTGGAGAAGGGAACTGACCATGAGATCCAGGCTGAATGAGGTGTGTGAAGCCAGATGGGGAAGACTTGAGAGTGGCTGACCCACAGCAACAGTGGGTCACATGAGCAGCAGTTTCCCCAAGAGTAAGGAGTGGGAGCTATAGAAACAGGGAAGTTCCCATCAGAAAAGAGCAGGGGTTGGCAAACTGCAGCCCACAGGCCAAGAGCAGTCCTCCACCTGTTTTTGTGAATGAAGTTTTACATGTAGCATGTGGCTGCTTTTGTGCTACAATCGAAGACCCATCTGGCCCTTTACAGAGAGTTTACTCAACAGCTGGAAAAGACTGCCATGGTTTGAGGTTTGGTGGTGGCCCTGGCTAGAGCAACAGGAGATTGAGTGAGCATCCAGGCAAGCTGCTTGTGGCTGAAAGGTGGAGGTGGCGGGCATGGGGAGAGATATTAAGGAGCTCCGTGGCTAGGATACCAAAGCGTGATTGGCAGAAGTGCTCAAATCTCCATGGTGACGGGGTCTGGGGAAGTAGAAGGCTCAAGTTACTGAAGAAAGGGGCACAGCTGCCTACAGGTCCCCAGCCTTCAGGAGAATCAAACAAGGGGACTCGCGTGGGGAAACATTGTTGCTAGATGCCGCCCCCTCCCCCACCCACAAGCTCCAGGGACAGGCAGAAGGTATTTATTGACGCCCCTTACCCTCGATCCTTTAATTTCCTCCTGCCTCCACACTCTCCTCCAGTGAACAGCAGTGGGAAGAGAGGATGAGCAGTGTGTGTGTGTGTGTGTGTGGCGGCCAGGGGTGACAGCTGCATGGCAGTATGTGAGATTTCGGGGTAGCTTGTGCTCTGTAGCACAGGGTTCTGGAGGACATGGAAGCAGGTGTTGGCAGGTAGCTAAAGGAGTGTAGGAGGATGGGGCATGGGTGTCCAGGAATCGACCCTGCCAGTTCCGCACACCCAGGTGAGCCTGGGTGGTTTGGGTAAAGTGCCCTGTGGCCCTTGCTAGCCCAGGCAGCATCCTGAAGTATGAGGAGGATGGGCCTTTTCTCTCAGGAAACCATTCAGCACCCCGAAAAGCATCCGGCCCTCCCGGATGACCGTGGCAAGCAGATGAACTGGTGAGGTCCTGCCGCCCCTCCCCAGGTGGGGAGGCTTCCCCGTGACGGCCTTGGAGGACTGGGGTTCCGGCTCGTCCAGTCCACACGTGCTTCTGTCTGGGCTAGCCCTCCAAGTGACAGATTTAGAGACAAGGAGGCTGTGCTGCAGTCTTCTCCCTGGTCCCCTGACTCCCTTAGTGTTTTGAGGTTATTCTGTTTTTGTTTGTTTTTAAGACAAAATAACATTTATCTGCTAATTTTTCTGATTTTAAAAGGGTAATTTTTTTTTGATGAGTGGAAAGATTCATTCTCAACTCCCTAAAATTCTTTCAAAAGGAAAAAATGAGCTGCGTTGCTGGAGAGGCTCTGCTGGGGATTCAGAGCCCCCGTGGGCTCGCGGGAGCTCTGTGTGGTTTGCCTCCTGTGCCCTGCCTGTCTCTGTCCTTGGGTAGTCCCCAGGCAGTACCTGTGAGCTGGGGTCACAAGCGCACGTCTCACTCACCTTCTGAGCCCATCAGGAATCAGGTGCAGCCCACCTGCACCTAGGCAGGGAGAAGGGACAGGCTCACCACTGCAGTCCCAGTTCACTTTCTTTCCCATCTTCCTGTTCTGCAGGGGTGTTCCCGCTACAGATACCACCCCATCCAGTTCCAGGCTATGAGTACAGTCAGCTCAGACACCAGCAGCAGCCGGGGCCAAGATCTTGCCCAGATAGTTTCCAGCTCCAGCAAATACAGTTTCTCAAGGGGCAGCTCCCAGAAGCACCCCTGATTGGAAAGCAGACACCCTCAGTGCCGCTGTTCCTCCCTAAACCTTTGCCAAGGTTTCCAGGACCACCTACCAGAAGCAGGCAACTGGAGATCGAGGGTGTCCCCAGGAGTCTGCTTCTCAGAAATCAAGTGCTCCAGAGAGGGCTCCAGCATCCTTCCCCACGTGGCAGGAGTCTGCCATGGAGAGGTGTTGAAAGGCTTTCCTCCTGGTTCCAGGAACTGAATATCAGCCAGGATCAGGAACAGAAGATCTTAGAGCTCCTGCAGGAGCTTGGGGAAGGGAAGGCCACCACAGCACATGATCTGGCTGGGAAGCTCAGAGCCCCAAAGAAGGAAGTCAATCGAGTTCTATACTCTCTGGCAAAGAAGGGCAAGCTACATCAGGAGGCAGGAACGCCCCCTTTGTGGAGAATTGCCGTCTCGGTTCAGGCTTGGAACCAGCCCAGCCACGTAGCAAGAGCACAGAGTCACAGCCAGGAAACTCCCAGCCCCGACCCTAGTTTGAAAACTGAATACAGAAGCCCCACATCTGGCTTGGAAGATCCTCCTGAGCCTTTTGACATGGCTGAGATCAAGGAGAAAATCTGCGACTATCTGTTTAATGTAATCAATTCCTCTGCCCTGAACTTGGCTAAAAATATCGGCCTTACCAAGGCCCGAGATGTAAATGCCGTGCTGATCGCCCTGGAAAGGCAGGGGGATGTCTACAGGCAAGGGACAACCCCTCCCATATGGTATTTGACTGACAAGAAGCGAGAGCGGCTACAAATCAAGAGAAATACAAACAGTGTTTTGGAAACCACTGCAGCTGCTCTTCCAGAGACCAAGAGAAATGCAGAGCCCCCCACCTGTGACCTACCCGGCTCAGATGCCTCAGCCAGTGCCGTAAAAACAGAAAAAGTGGAGAATGGGCAGGAACCTTCCCCTGTCATCAAGTTAGAAAGTCGGCAAGAGGCCACACCAGAACCAATGAAACTGAAACCACCTGTTCATGACAATGGCCCCTCAAAAACAGGGTATGTTGACTTTGAAAATGGCCAGTGGGCCACCGATGACATCCCAGATGACTTGAATAGTATTCATGCAGCACCAGGTGAGTTTCGAGCCATCATGGAGATGCCCTCCTTCTACAGTCATGGCTTGCCACGGTGTTCACCCTACAAGAAACTGACAGAGTGCCAGTTGAAGAACCCCATCAGCGGGCTGTTAGAGTATGCTCAGTTCGCTAGTCAGACCTGTGAGTTCAACTTGATAGAGCAGAGTGGACCACCCCATGAACCTCGGTAAGAGACCACCCAGGAATTGTACCTGACCAGGGCTGGGGTCCGGTGCTCTTGCTCCTGACGCCGTCTCGGCTGACTCGTGCGCAGTCTCATGACTCATGGTGGCCCCTGTCTTTTCCCTCTTCCTTTCCGTCTTTTGGCTAAATCACCCTTGTTGGCCCTTCCTCCAGATCTTGAGCAGGGAATGTAGACCTCGGACCAGCCAGAATCTTGGCTGAGCAAGGGGGAGGTTGACCCTGTTGGCCAAAATGAAGCTTCTTTGGAGATGATTAGCTTTCATGCATCAGTGTTATGCCTGCCTCCTAAAGCCAGAGGTAATGAAGACTGGACTCCCTTCCCATCCGCTCCATGTGCCATCCCTCTTTCCCTAAGTGAAGTTCCCCAGTGGGTTGGGGCAGGCTGCACACACACAGGAAGGGTGGGTTGTGCTGCTAAGCAGCAGCAGGTCCAAACCCCCTTTTGCTCAGCTCCTGTAGGGAAAGGATGATGTAGAGCTTGCACGGCTGCCTGCCTGTTGCAGGTGGTGGTTCTAATTTTACACACCTCCTCTGCACACATGGGTGGGCTAGCACTTGCTGCTGCTCCTAAACTGTGAAATCAGAATTGCCTCAGACAGCTGGCCAGGCCCTGCACCATAGGCTCCTGCAGGCCAGTGAACAAATTAAGGAAAACAGGTGGGCCCAGAAGGAGCTGCTGAAAGGGCCTAGCAGAGAGCTGGAACCACTGAAGTAAGTGGCTGCACACCGCAGCCAAAGAGCGTGCCAGTGAGGACTGGAGAGAATTACACTAACCTTTATATTTACCATAGGCTGGTTTCGAAGGGTGGGGATGCCCAGCTGTGTCCCCCGTTCCTTGTCTTGACTGTCTTAATGACACTGAGATGGCCTTGCAGGAGAGCTGCTAAGAAAAGGGGGTGCATCTGTCCAAAAGCTGGCAGAGCCAGGACTGGTTTGTATCTATGGGGTAGAGACTGGATGGCTGTTTTTCTCTTCCTCTTCCCTCCATCCCCCTCCCCAGAATTGGGAAGAGCAGTGGGCTCTGTGGTTAACCTTTTTCTGGACTCCAGCTATAAGAAACATTGATGCCATGTTCAAATATTTCAGAAGACCCAGGAAATAAGAAATTTGACCTACTTTCTAAACGAAATCCCAGATTGAGCAAAGAGCTGAACAAATTTGAAGGCTTGAACAAAGGAGGTCTAAGCTAAGTCCAGAGGCCTGGGACAAATGCTTTTCGGTTCTCTGTATAACAAGGAGAAATGCCTTTCATCCCAAGCTTCAAATAGAGCTGTAGAGTGACTCGAAACAAACAGAGTGGTGTATCTCGGAGGATAGACTAGGGACAAAAACAGGCCCTGTGAAGTGGCAGGTGTCTGATCCCTGTAGGTGTCTGTGGAGAGTGAGATTGTGCTGTGAGAAGCCTTTGCTTTCTTTAGGAACTGCCTTGAGATGGCCAGTCTACCATAGTTGCTTTAGGGTGAAGGCTTTTTGGTTGCTAACAAGACTGTATTAGTGATTTTAGCTCATCATTTTGGTACAGACTTTAATTCATTGCTGAGATAGTGGATTTCCCCTGAGGTAGTGTCACATCACCTGTGGCTGTGTTTGCTCTAATGAGCTATGGGGAGAGAGTCACTGGCTGCTTTGTTTCCAAAAAGTAGGGACAGGCTGAGCCTCCAAAGGGACAGGAGTCTCTTGGCCTACCCTCCATCTTCTCCACGAGTCAAAAAGCCCCTTAGTGTAGCAGGAAATTCCAGGGTGAAGATCTCTTTGGAGAGGGCAGAAGGGATGGCCTAGACTAGTGTTCACACATCTAATCACTTTCCATCAAGATTTAAATTCCAAGTTGTCATCAGTGGCCGAGAGTTTCCCCCAGCTGAAGCTGGCAGCAAGAAAGTGGCCAAGCAGGATGCCGCTATGAAAGCCATGACAGTTCTGCTTGAGGAAGCTAAAGCCAAGGACAGTGGAAGACCCGAAGAGTCATACTCCTACTTCACTGAGAAAGAATCCGAGAAGGTAGGCATCCTGCCCTCTGGGAGATCAGTCACTTTCCATGTCAGTGAAGTGTGAGGATTTTCACTGATCCTCCTAAAGCAGCCCAGCCTCAACCTTTCTGTGTCTCCGAGTCTGCTTCCTGCTCTTCCCTCTCTCCCACCTCCCCAGCCTACCTTTCCTCCTCCCACACCCAGCTCCTCTCCTTGTCCCCCTCCCAACCAAACTGGAATTACAGAATTTCAATTACAGTTGAAAGAGACCTTAAAAGATGATCGAGTCCAATCTCCTCTCTTGGCAGATAAGAAATAAGACCCAAAACATTTAAATCACTCACCCTTTCCTGCAATGCCTAGAAAATCCTGCAGCCCTCTTCCTTCGGAAACCATTCCCTGACATGTAGTTGCCCAGAAGAGATTCGCCCACCCCCATCCCCTCTGCCCCAGTGGACTAGCCAGTGTTTTCTTAGTTTTTCTTGTTTTTGTCTCATTTCCTCCAGACTGCAGAGTCCCAGCTTACCACCCCGTCAGCAACATCCTTCTTTTCTGGAAAGAACCCCGTCACTACCTTGCTTGAGTGTGTGCACAAGTTGGGGAGCTCCTGTGAATTCCGCCTCCTATCCAGAGAAGGCCCTGCCCATGACCCCAAGTACATCTCTTGTATCATGTATCTCTGCTGAGGTTTTCTCAAAAAAAAAAAAAAGAGAGAGAGAGAGAGATACATTTTCCTTCTTGCCTCCTCAGAGATGGCACATTATCTCTTTGAGCAGTCACTCCTGTTTTCAGTGTGGAAAATGGGGGGCCCTGAGGGCGTGGTTGCTGCTTGTGGAGCAGAGAATCTGGGAGTAGGAATTCAAAGGGCCACACAGGGACCAAGCACTAGGGAGATACACGGCTCGGAGGTTACTGGTGGTGGGACTAAATGGTACAAGACCTGGGCGTACCTGAGAAGCTCTCTGCTCTGAGGCTCTGCAGACTTACATGGTCAAGAGAAGGGTTCCTGGAGGAGGAAACTAGGTTGCTGCTTAAATGTGGACTAGGGGTCAGCCAGGCTGAGAGAGACTGGGGGCAGGAGGAGGGCAAAAGGCACCGGCCCTTCAAGGCAGAAGTGACAGCGTGAGCCAAGGCACAGAGGTGATGTGTGCAAGGAAATTACAAGTCGTCAAGGATGACAACCTGACAAAGGTTAGGTAGATCTCTCCAATCAAAACCATTTTAATTCTGCTGCTTTCATCTCCTGCCAGGTTCCAGTACTGTGTTGCAATGGGAAATCACACTTTCCCCACGGCAAGTGCGCCCAGCAAGAAGGTGGCAAAGCAGATGGCTGCAGAGGAAGCCATGAAAGCCCTGCACGGAGAGGCCACCAATGCGACGCCTTCTGATAACCAGGTGGGGCCATTTTCCCACTCAAGAGACACAGGCCATTTAGCAACTGAGTGGCTTAGGATTGCCCGTGAGTCCCTCAGAGTTTCCCTAGGCATTTATGGTTCCTCCTTGGCTAATTCTCCTTCAGCCTGGAAGCACAAACGCGGAATCGTTTGATAACTTGGAATCTGTGATGCCCAACAAAGTCCGGAGGATTGGCGAGCTTGTCAGATACCTGAACACCAACCCTGTGGGCGGCCTGTTGGAGTATGCCCGCTCCCATGGCTTTGCTGCCGAGTTCAAGTTGGTTGACCAGTCCGGACCTCCTCACGAGCCCAAGTGAGTGTTCCAGCCCCAGCTACAGCCATGTGGCGCAGGGTGGGGATGGCCTGTCATCCAGGGAGAGGAAGCATGCGCCAGCTCTGAATGACAGAAGGGGCAAGTCTAGCCCTGGTTCAGTGGCCTCCTAGGAGACATTAGATCAGCCATCGTGAGAATAGTCATTCTTCCAGGAAGCATGCTTCTTTGTAATTTTTTTCAACTGATTTTAATTGATAAAGGAATATGTATGTACGTAGAAAATCTTTCAGGCCAACTGAGAAAGTATGCAATGAAAAGGCTCATTTGTGCCCCAGATTTCCAGTTTCCCTCCCCAGACTCATACACTATTACTAGTTTCTTGAGTCCTCCTAGAAATTTCCATGTATAAGCACATTTTCTTTTCTCCTTTTTAACAAAAATAAGTGTTTACCATATCTTCTGTTCTACACCTTGACTACTTACCAGTGTGTCTGACAGATCATTACAACTCCTATACACATCTACCAGACTCTTTTGTTATGTGTTTCATCAAATAGATGCTTATGATTTAAAAATTGTTTTATTGAACAAAAGATACAAAAAGGTCTCGTCCAGAATGGATACCATGTACCTACCACCTAGTTTAAGAAAGAGAATGTGTCTGTTAACACCGAAGCCCTGACGTTGCATAATTGATTTAACCCACTTCCAATGACACTTAGGTCGGCGTTGCTTACACTCCTGCGGTGAACTTCTTGTATGTACTGTGGGTCTCTGCTAACCTCCACAGAATTTTCAGATAAATATGTATTTCTTCATTCATGTGGCATCCAAATATAAATTTATATGGTGTCCAAAATTTCAGTATAAATTTTCAGGAGTGGAATTTCTGGGCCAAGGGTCATGTACTTTTTTTTAAGTTTTTTTTCTTTTTGCATGAGTAATGACTATTCAAAACAAAAGTATTATTCAAAAAATTAAAAAATAATATAAAAATCTCATTCTCATTCACCCATTGGCCTAGCTTTCACCTCCTCTCTCTTACACACATACACACATACACAACCACCATACACTAACGTCACATTATGTATCCTTCTGGAGTATCTATATAAATACAAGCAAGTGTAATTCCTTCTTTTGTTTCACAGAAATACATATATGCATTGATCTCTAGCTTGCTTTTTACACATAGTAGTATTTTCTTGGAGAGTTTTCCAAATCATTTTGTATTCTTTGTATATAAATACAAAGTATCATAGTGTTCCAGAGTACAGGTTCCTCATGGTTTATTTAACCAGTCCCTCTTGATGAACCGTTGGATTGTTTCCAGAATTTGCTGTTTATTATAAACAGTGCTGCAATGAATAACATGTTTGTGTGCATTTAAAATTTTGGTAAATATTGCTTACTTTTCCTCTAGGGAGATTATACCAGTTTACGTTTCCACCAGCAGTATGTAAAGAATGGCCCTTGGCCTTCACCATCACAAGTATGATATGACAAGTTCCCCCACAATCCAAAAGTAGAGCATTCCTATGAAGGCAGAAGGCCTCCTTTTATCTTCAGGCTTGGCCTTCATGTGTTGTAGGTTCAGTCCACTTCCTTTTTCTCTCCCATAAAATCTTCTATAAAATCCTTCCTGAGACTTTAAGTCAGTCATTCTCGCAGAATTAAAGAACTTACTGTGAACTAGATTGAAGATAGGAAAAATTCCTGCCCCGAAGGTACCGCAGACACGAGTCACAATAGTGTTGTGGCGTGCCATGATGGAGGCAAATGCAGTGTGCCATGGGGACAGTGCACATTGTGACCAGTGTCTCCTGGGGAGACAAGGAAGGTTGCACAGAGGAGAATTACTAGTTCAGTAGTTACATTTATTGGCCATAAGTAACACACATTACTTCCTTAATGTGAATTATGCTGCTTCCTCTTTTTTTCCTATCTAATGTCTGAATGCTGGAAACTACTAAGTTTGTATTTCTAGCTCAGACCTTTGCAGAACTCTAGATTCCTCTGTCTAGCTTACTTGTCACTTCTACTTGGATAGACATGTCCAAACAGAACTCTCCTGATTTTTGCCTTTTAACTTCTTTATTCCCTGGTCTTTCCCATCTCAGTAAATGACTGTCCACCTAGTTAGTTGCTCAAGCCACAAACCTGGAGATCATCTTCTCTGTTGCCTTCACCTCCTTTCACCCAGCCATCCTTAAGTTCTGGTTATTACACCTGCCGTTCCTATCCCAAACCCCACACTCCTCTTTCCACCTCCAGTGTCAGCACACTAGGCTTAGCCACTGTCTTCTTGCCTAAACCGTGGCAATAGCCTTTTGGTCTCCCTACTTCATTCACTTAACAAATATTCATGGGCTATGTTTTGTTTATCAGTACAGGAGCCAGATACTGACCAATAATCCCATAAAGAAATGTAAGCTCACATATTTGGTAGTGTTACCAAGGGCTCGATTGCATGATGCTGTGAGAATCTGAATCTGTACAGCATGAGCAGAGAGCCTGGGGCCACCCTTACGAGTGATGGCTGAGCTGATGCCTGAAGGATGATGGAGTGAGAAGAGGCGGAGGAGACAGTACATCACAAGTCCTGCGATGGGCACAGAGCAGAGCTGCTCCTGGGGCAGCAGGCAGGCCAGTGTGGGCAGCGCAGAGAGGCTGGAGGAGACTGGAGGGGCAGGTGGGGATGCAGGCCACGGCTGCAACTTCCACACCAGAGGGGGGCTTGAAGTGAGCAAGTGTCACTTGCTTCAACCCTGACTTTTGCCCTCCTTCCACTGTTTCGCTGTATTTTTGTACTAAATTCTGTTTCCTACTCTGAGAAAACCATTTCTGACCTTTGCCTCTTTGTCCACCAAAACCTCTCTTCCTCCCTCACCTCACAGTTCATTGAGAAAAGAGCAGTAACCGCAGGACAAACTCTCATCTTCCCATCAGCAAGGCCACCTGCCTCTCTGCCCTCTCTGCTACCGCCAAGTGTGCCGGAGGCGTCCTCCCCCTCTGTCAGGACCCCTCCCCCAGGCTGCTCCTTCTGTGCCTGCCCTTCCCACGTCTGCACTTGCTGCCTCTATGGCATCTCCCGTCATGCCCTTGCCTGTCTTTGAAAATCTTCCTGTGACCCCTTATCTCCCTCCAGGTCCCACTTGGTCCTTCCGCTTCCTTCACAGCCAGGCCTCTCAAGAGAATAGTTGATTTTGTCTTCACGTTCCTCACTCATTGCATCTGGGCTTTTGTCCCTAGCGTTCCACTAAAAGGCTAGCCACTAGCCATATATGGTTTTTGAGTACTTGAAATACAGCTAGTGTGTCTGAGAAACTGAATTACTAATAGTATTGAGTTTAATTAAAGTCAGCTGCCTCATATGGCTAGTGGGTGTCATGTTGGATAGTACCGCCCTAAAGGATTCTAACTGCATAATTAGCAAACTCTGTCATAGCTACCACTCCCCCCTCCCCACCAACCCGTGCAGTTGAAAATCGGCACATGACTTTTAACTCCCCAAAAACTTAACTACTAACAGCTTAATGTTGACTGGAGGCCTTACTGATAATATAAATGGTCAATTAACACATATTTTTTATGCTGTATATAGTATATACTCTATTCTTACAGTAAAGTAAGCGAGAGAAAAGAAAGTTTTTTTTTCAAATTGTCACAAATCTCCAAAAAAAATTTCAATGTATTTATTGAAAAATATATGGGTATAAGTGGACCCACACAGTTTGAATCTGTGTTACTCAAGGATCAGCTGTATATGATAGCCTATATATCATATAGAAAACTACAGATACGTGTGTGTGTATGTATATATATAAATTCTTTGATACAGAAAGATACAGATATAGATATAGATATGTATCTTTGTGTGCAAGAGTTTATGTTCTTTTCAAACAAAGAACAGTCACAGGCAAAAGTCCTGTGCGGTTTGGTTCCTGCAACCCTCTCCGACATCTCCATGCACTGTCCCTCTTCTCACTGAACTCTAGCCCGTTGGCCTGCACGAACCTGCCAATGGCAGCAAAGAAAGTGACAAAGGCATTCGACTGCTTAGGCTAAGCAAGGAATAATGAGAAGCTGGGTGTGTGGCTGAACATAAAGACTGATTCCTTTTACTGCCTGAGCTGGTAAACCCTTGATACTGAAGCCTTTCTTACATGCAGTTGGATTATCCACAGCTGGGCTCCCCAACAGACTGAGATCTGGTTGAAAGCTACGCTCCTTGAAAGCTTGTCTGGTCAATGCCTAAGCATTTGGTTCCGTCACACTGTGTGTGTGTGTGTGTGTGTGTGTGTGTGTGTGTGTGTGTGTGTGTGTGTGTCCATGTGTGTGTGTGTGTCCGTGTGTGTGTGTGTGTCCGTGTGTGTGTGTGTGTGTGTCCGTCCACACCTTCGCATCAACAGAACTTCTTTGCCCAAGATAGGAATCGAAAACTAACTCCTCATACAAGTGACCTAGGACACACCTTGACATTCTGACCTCTCCAGGTTAAGTCTTCTTGAGCTAATCAGGATATGAATGAGGACACAGAATCAGGTTCTTTAAAAATCAGAGCATTGAGTAACAGAGATTATTATTGTGGTGAGAAAGTTATTCCCTTCTCATTTCTGTGTAGTTAAGAAGAAAGTCCACATTTGGTGTATTTCTTTAAACTCTCTCTATCATTTGCTAAACTTCCTTTATAATAAAGACAGGCCTAGAGCCTTCATAGGCAGTAGTATCTAGTCAAAATTTAGTAATGTGATTTTGTCACACTCTGCTTTATAGCCACAATTTACAGCAAGTGATGGTGGTTTCCCATTTACAGTAGTGATATGAAGTTTCTCTTTTAAACATGTTTACATTTTGAGTCAATTTGAAAAGTAATAATAGTCCAAGTGCTGTCAATCGAGCAGAAATCACATTGTGATTCATGACTGTCCAAACCTGGGAAATGCCGCTTTAGAAACAGAGCTGTCGAGAGTGCTGCGTCCATCTGCTGGCAGGACTGGTGTATATCAAGCCGGACTATCCCTTTCCTGCCACAAGCTGCCAAGGTCAGGTGCTTGTCTTTATCCCTTGTATGTGCTTCTCATCCCAAAGGTTTGTTTACCAAGCGAAAGTTGGGGGTCGCTGGTTCCCAGCCGTCTGCGCGCACAGCAAGAAGCAAGGCAAGCAGGAAGCGGCAGATGCGGCTCTCCGCGTCTTGATTGGGGAGAACGAGAAGGCAGAGCGCATGGGTTTCACAGAGGTAACCCCAGTGACAGGGGCCAGTCTCAGAAGAACTATGCTCCTCCTCTCAAGGTCCCCAGAAGCACAGCCAAAGACAGTTAAGACGTCTACTTTTGGTGCTCTCTTTTGTGTGGGGTCCTGCTAACTCCTCTCCGGGGGGAGCTGGCGCCTAACTTGCTGTCACGTGACTTTTCCCTAGGCTTTAATGTTAGCCTCGGTGGAACATAGAACTGGGACGCTAGATGTGAGAGGGGAAAGATGACTCACAAGTCAAGTAGCACTCAATCTCCCTGCCCACTTTGGAGATGGTGGACGCAGACTAGGCTTGTGGCCTGATGTGGCCTCCTGTTCCCACAGCTTCCTCTCACTGGCAGCACCTTCCACGACCAGGTAGCCATGCTGAGCCACCGGTGCTTCAATGCCCTCACCAACAGTTTCCAGCCCTCCCTGCTTGGCCGCAAGATCCTGGCAGCCATCATCATGAAGAAAGACTCTGAAGACCTGGGGGTCGTGGTCAGCCTGGGGACAGGTAGATGGGGTCTGCAACATGCGCCCCCAGCCTCCTTCACAGTACCTGGAAGCATATGTCCTTTTGGAGTCCCATGTGGGTGACTTTAAGGCAGGGGGAAAAGAATGTTTATATTTTGTTTTAGCTACAGTTCATTCCGAGTTGGGAATGAATTCTCATTTCCTAGGTAAAAGTGTATGGAAGTCAGGATCTGATAAACCGAGGCTGTTTCTGCCTTCAAGCCATACAGAGCCTCTACGCTATCGGTATTGCTTTCCTTAGGGAATTTCACGTTTGTTTGATGCCTTCCCAGGGAATCGCTGTGTGAAAGGGGATTCTCTAAGCCTAAAGGGAGAAACCGTCAATGACTGCCATGCAGAGATCATCTCCCGGAGAGGCTTCATCAGGTGAGTGACATCTGCAGGGCATCACCTCTCCGCTGCCTGCCCAGGGCATTGTGGCCCTGGCGCCCATCTCACTGGCCCTTCATCTCCCCATCTGCATCAGCCTTTGCTTCTCCAGTCCGTTTGAACTTGTCCTGTGGAACCGATTCCTTCTGTGAGTCAGGCTGCATCCTGCTAGTCAGCCTGCTGTTCAGTGTCTCCCTTTCCTTCTAACTCTGCTTCATGCCCTTTTTAAAAATGCACAATGACCTCTTAGTCTCCAGGGCTTTAGGGACGAGGAAGCCTTCCATCTCTATTTGAGGATCTATAAACAACCCCACAGCCCTGCCCACTTTTGCCTCCAGTTCACCCCCTTTTTTTTTATTAAGGTATCATTGATATACATTCTTATGAAGGTTTCACATGAGCAACATTGTGATTACAACATTCACCCCCATACCCCATTGTGTCACTGTCCATCAGTGTAGTAAGATGCCACAGAGTCACTACTTGTCTTCTCTGTGCTACACTGTCTTTCCCATGACCCCCCCCCACCGTGTGTGCCAATCATAATACCCCTCAATCCCATTCTCCCTCCCTCCCCACCCACCCTCCCCAACCCCTCCCCTTTGGTAACCGCTAGTCCCTTCTTGGAGTCTCTGAGTCTGCTGCTGTTTTGTTCTTTCAATTTTGCTTTGTTATATTCTACAAATGAGTGAAATCATTTGGCACTTGCCTTTCTCCACCTGGCGTATTTCACCGAGCATAATACCCTCCAGCTCCATCCATGCTGTTGCAAATCAATTCACCTTTTTTTAACTGATGAAGGAAGAGACTTGGGGAGAAGCAACAGCCTCCTACAGTCTTTATCAGTTTGCCCTGCCCTAGAACCTCTAGCTGCTAGAGCGAGGAGCTCTTGGCAAAATGAAATTGACCTGAAACGCTAGCTTTGCTTGAAGAAATGCAGAGGTCTCCCACAGAGGATTTAACAACCTCTTTCAACTGGAGAAACCGGGAAGGGTCTGCACTGTTCGGGCTCTTCCTTACCTGGGGCTGACTTTCCCTTACATGTGGTCAGATGATAGAAGAAACTTCTATTCCCAGAATCAAACCTGTCTTCTTAACCAAACTTTCTACCTGTAGGTTTCTCTACAGTGAGTTAATGAAATACAACACCCAGACTGCAAAGGATAGTATATTTGAGCCTGCTAAGGGAGGAGAAAAGCTCCAAATCAAAAAGACCGTGTCGTTCCATCTGTATATCAGGTATGTACGGTTTCTGTTGCCACCAGAGCTGGTCCTGCCAGCCTCTAGGGTTGGGTATCCAAATGGTCTGGCCCGTAAATCGGAGCTTATTTGATGGGACAAGTTTGGGAGCCTCCTCCCATGCTTGATCTTTACACTCAGCTCTGTGTTTGAGGTACATACCCCTCAGTATCATGTGGAATGAGTCTCATACACTTCTACCTACTTCGAGTGGGTAGAAGGCTTCAGAAAAAGCCCCTTGCCTCTTCTGTATCTGACCCTTCTTGAGCCCCAGGAAATTGGAGTGGGAACGAAATCATCTGCACAGGTCAGCTTTAAAGGATGCCCCTGTTTTGCAGCACGGCCCCTTGTGGGGACGGTGCCCTCTTCGACAAGTCCTGTAGTGACCGTGCCGTGGAGAGCACAGATTCCCGCCACTACCCTGTCTTTGAGAATCCCAAACAAGGCAAGCTCCGCACCAAGGTGGAGAACGGTGAGTGACACACGTACCTCGCACTTCCCATGGGAAGGCTGCAAGGCCCCAAGTCCGTCACAGGGACTAGGGCACAGCTGCTGGGTTTTGGCCATTAGTCATTGGAGTACGAGGGTCTTGTACACAGGGAGAGCGAAGATCCGGGTTCCTGGAAGGTCTGTGGGAAGATCAGGATTCCATTTTTAATTTGGTAGCTGGCAACATCTCCAAATCAGGAGGCAGAGGTACCCCCTCTAGAGCTCAGAGGAGAGAATGTGGCTAGAAATACAGGTTTGGAGTCATCCCCTGTGGTTGATCCTTACACTCATGGGAATGGATAGGATCACCTTGGGGGAAAGTGGAAAAAAGGTAAAGAGAGTGGTGCAAACCAAGCCCTGAGGGGCTGGCAGAAAAGGATGCCAAGGGCGGGTTCCCCTCCTGTCTAGTTGGCTGCTGACCCTGTGCCTTGCCTGCCGGCTCCTTCTCCTCCGCTGTCCTCTGTCTCCTTACTGGCTCCTCACATCCATTCCCATTCCCTTCAGGCCGTTCTACAGTCATCAGAGTGATCCTCAAAGAGAAATCAGATGTCACTGCCCTGCTCAAAACCCTAAAGTGTAAATGGAGAGTTACCATAGGACCCAGCAGTTCACTCTTAGGTATATCCTCAGGGAACTGAAAACATATGTCCACAAAAAACTGGTACACACGTGTTCATAGCAGCGCTATCCACAACAGCCAAAGAGCGGAAACAGCCCAAATGCCCATCAGCAGAGGAATGGATAAACAACTGAGAGCATCCGTGCAGTGGAATGACCATAGCAAGGAGTGGGGTGCTGGTACACACTACAGCACGGCTGGACCTGGAGAACATACGAAATGAAAGAAGCCAGTCACAAAAGATCACATATTAAATGATTCCATTTATAGGAAAGGTCAAGAATAGGCAGATCTATAGAAGCAGAAAGTAAATTAGTGGTTGCCTAGGGTTAGGGGTGAGAGGGATGAGAGAGAAATGGGAAGTGACTGCTAATGGGTAGGGAGTTTCTTTTGGGGGTGATGAAATAGTCTAAAATGGACTGTGGTGAATGGTTGCACAACTGAATAAACTAAAAATCATTGAATTGTATGCCTTACGTGGGTGAATTATTATCTCAAAAAAACCATCATCCTGAAGTGGTTCCCTACTACACTTCACATAAAATCGAAACCTGCACTCATAAGCTTCAGTGACACTGGCTCCTTGTCAGCTTCCTGAACAGCCAAACCTCTTGCTTCCTCAGGACTTTTGCTTCTGCTGTTCTGTGTGTCTGCAATACTGTTGCTCAGCGGTTCTTTCACCTCCTTTATGACTCAGCTTCCCCGACAGTCCCAGGAGGTTCTCTGAGCTGGCCTCCAGGACAACAGCCTCATAGCCTTCAGAGCACTGTTCCCATTTAGAATTCTTACACGTAGATTTGTTCACTTTATGCCTATCCCTTCCCTTCCTGGCCTCTATCCCCATAAACATTCTAGGAGGACAAGGATCCTCTTTGGTCTTGCTCGCCCTCGTTTTCCAGCACCAGGCATCGTGTCCAGCACATAGTAGGTGCTGTGAAATACATAAAGAATGAATGAGTGAAGTCTAAGGAGTATAAACACCACACCAGGGAGCAGTTTGGTCCAGGCCAGGGGCCCAATGGGTCTGACCCGCGTCTCTTCCACAGGGGAAGGCACTATCCCAGTGGAGTCCAGTGACATTGTACCCACATGGGATGGCATTCGGCTCGGGGAGAGACTCCGTACCATGTCCTGTAGTGACAAAATCCTTCGCTGGAATGTGCTCGGCCTGCAAGGGGCACTGCTGACCCACTTCCTGCAGCCTGTGTATCTCAAATCTGTCACACTAGGTAAGGAACCAGGAGCTGGAACCAATCTGTCCTTCTGCTCCCAGATCCCAGTGAACTGCATCCTTCGTTGCCAGGTGTTAACATGGTTTCTCCCATTTTCAAAGTGTGTTTGATGCAGTGGTTGGTAACTGGCGCCGACTGTCCAGTGTGCTGTGACAGGAAGGCTGGTTTAGGCAAGCCTAAGTGAGGACATGCCAGGCAAGTCTCTTCAAGATGAGTTAAAGCAGCTCAAAATTGGCCTGTCAGAGCTTCCTTGTTCTCCAGCAGCCCGTGGGCTCACCTGGAAGCTCATCGTTGCGCTTGGATGTTTGATGGTCCCTTGTACGTCCAGGGTAGCTGCAAGCAGAGGATGCTTCCTCACGAGGGAGCTGTTTCTCTGTCCTGACACCTCTGTCTTGCACCTTCAAACTTCCCGCATGCCTCTGCCTCCCAGTGGTATTGGTGCAAACACAAGTGTATGCGTTTCTTTCTCGTACCCAGGTTACCTTTTCAGCCAAGGGCATCTGACTCGTGCCATTTGCTGTCGTGTAACAAGAGATGGGAATGCGTTCGAGGATGGACTACGACATCCCTTTATTGTCAACCACCCCAAGGTGCTCTAGCCCCATCTGTTGTCCTGACATTTTCTCCTTTTTAAGCCTTCCTGTTAGCAGAGCAAAACTGTATACTGTAGGCAAAGGGAGCCTTAGTTGGTGGCCTGAGAACTTAGCTTTGCCCCTCTTGAATATGAAGTCTGGAATTCATTTGAATCATGGTGGAGTTAGTATGTCTCAAGTCTTGGCCACACAGAACCCGAAGTATGGGGGAAAGATCGTGACCCCACACTCCCTGAGTCTTGAGTTCCTGCTTCAGAATCTTTTGCCTGAAAGGTTTCCATCTTTCTCCTTTTGTTCTGGGACTCGCAGGTCGGCCGAGTCAGTGTATATGATTCCAAGAGGCAGTCTGGGAAGACCAAGGAGACGAGCGTCAACTGGTGTCTGGCTGATGGCTACGACCTAGAGATCCTGGATGGGACCAGGGGCACCGTGGATGGGTAAGGAGCAGGGGGCACAGGAAAAGCCAAGCCACACATCCTGCCCTGTCTTGGACGGGGGCATCATGTTTACCAATGTCCAGAGCTCAGAAACTACCCACCCCACCAGCACCCGCCCCCACCAGGGCTGCCGCCTTTTCTCGTCCCAGGTGGCTAGTGAGTGCTTTTATTTCTCCAGGCCGCGGAATGAATTGTCCCGGGTGTCCAAAAAGAACATTTTTCTTCTATTTAAGAAGCTCTGCTCCTTCCGGTGCCGCAGGGATCTACTTAGACTCTCCTATGGTGAGGCCAAGAAGGCTGCCCGTGACTACGAGACAGCCAAGAACTACTTCAAGAAAAGCCTGAAGGACATGGGCTACGGGAACTGGATAAGCAAACCCCAGGAGGAGAAGAATTTTTACCTCTGCCCAGTATAGTGGGGCCAGTGACGGGTGGGATGGGGGTTCCCACCAGGCTGAGACAGGTAGGCAGAGCATTCCTCGTCTCCTCGCCTCATTAGTTGAGGATGGTTTTCTTTTTCTTTCTTTTCTTTTCTTTTTTTTAACTGGAACCACAATTGGTCATACTGAGAACTTTGGGTTCCTATTTATCCCGCTTTCTTTGGGAATACTAGGCCAGGTTCAACCAGGCCCCCTTCTCTTCCCAAACAAAGAGGTAGAGACCTAAGGGGAGAAAAAAGGGGTCTTCTTTTCTTTCCACCCAAAGCATTGCAGTCACTGAGGACCCGCCGCCTGATTCCTCAGCTGTTTGGGTCCTGCCATTTCCTTTCCCTTTGTGTTTGCTGCACTGACCTCTCGTGGTCTTGATTAGGTTCCAGTCAATTGTGTGAATCACGTTGGGGCCAGATGCTTTCATTTGTGGATTCTGCAGGCCCCTCTGCTTCCCTGCCTCCCCTCTTGAGATTCCTTCCTTGTGATCATTAAGTTTCTCCTTCTCCTCCAAGAGGGTAAAGAGGTGAACTTAAAAGAATTTGGTGACACATGAATAAGGGCATGAGTTTAAAACTACCGTCCGTCAACTACTGGTGCCAAGCGTGATCGGAGTCTGCAGACTGCTCAGCCATCTTCAGATCTTGCACTTTAGCCAGCTTGGGAGGGGCCGGTGGGCTGGGAGGCTGCTACTCAGGAAGTGTGTCCCTCCCCAGGGGGCAAGGAAGGCTAGGGCCAGCCTGACCTGGCTAAGGGAAGTGCCCAAGCAGTTGCGGAGCCTTCCCCTGTGGGGGTGACACAGACCACGTCCTGTGGAGCACAGACATGCCTTGAAATAATGCCAAGCTCCCAGCTGCCCCTCCTAAAGCATTCCTAGGACTCTATCCTACCAGTGGGGCACGGCAGGGCTGCAGACCCCAACCAACTAGTAGACAAAAATCCAGGATAAATCCTAGAGGGCAAATTGTCTCTGCTCAGATAATCAGGACTTGGCATGAATAAGGGCAAATAGTCATGTTGGGTCAGATCACTATTCCCCCCAGTCTGTCTCGTGACGGTGACAGCGGAAGTTGACCAAGTCATGGGTAAATTAGGAGTTTTTAGAATGCCATAAATGTTGATTCTGAACTGCTACAGATAACCTATAATTGCACAGATTTAAAAACCAGACAATTTTCCATCCATCCAAGTGCTTCTGTTTGGCCAGGCAGCTTCAGAAAGTTGTTCGTGGGCAGGTGACAGACCTGAGGTCTTCCTCCCTGTCAGGGAACCCTCATAGGGTTGACAGACAGCAGTAGCTGTAGGTGGAAGGGCAGGTTGTCCTAAAACTTTGTGAGGTGAGACCTTCTGTCTACACCTCAAACTAACAGTGACTCTTGTGGTCAGGGCCTCCGGCCTCTTGTGGCGTCTGACTCAGGCCTAAGTCACCAGACACACTTAAGAGAAGTACAGAGGCCCTGCCTCGTCCAGACGTGAGGCTGCCTCTAGATGAGTCCTCTGTGTCCATCTGTGAACAGGCCGAGTTAGGGTGGGTGATTTGCGTCCTCCCCAGGCCCCTCAAACTACTGACTAGTTAACCTTCTGTCTGTCCCGCATCTTCTGCACTAGATAAATCCACATCGCACTTCCTGGGACTACTGTCCCCTCCGTACTTTTCACCAAAACTTAACCAAAATAAGAAAACCCAGGTTTTTAAAAGACACTAAGGATGTCCTGGCAGAACACACAAGGGTCTCAAGGAACTGGTAGAGAAACATGCCTGCCTTCTGGGGGAAGGGGCCTGCCCCACCCCAGTCCTGCAGACCTGCTGAAGGCACACGAAATCAGTCCTGCCCCAGGAGGCAGCACTGTCTGCGTGGTTCTTCACACTGGAGGGTATCACCTACTGATGCCTCGGAATGTTCTGTCCCTGTAGTCCATCTTGGGCGTTGGAGTCTCCTGCGCAGCTCCGACTCAGCTGCATCACCTTTCCACGGGAGGAGCTCTCCAAAGATGAGAGCGCAGCTCGCCCCGGGGTTTTGTCTAGCAAGCCTGCAGTGCTGGCTCCTGCTGTAGGAGGACAGCAAGACATTCCTGTACCCGTGTGTGTCAGCTGGAAACGAGCCTTTGCCAGGCCCCGCCCGGTGCCCCTCTGTGTCACACAGGATAGGAGGAGGCAGAGCTCCCACCTAGAGTGTCCTCTTCACTTTTTTGTCGAACCTTTGTTTTTAATAAGCAGGACCCCTTCTTCCCCACCCTTTTTTTTTAAATGACCTTTGTAGTTGATTTGTCTGAACTGTGGCTATTGTGCATCCTTTGAATAATCACTTGTAAAAATTGTCACTGCTTGAAGCTATTTCCTTTAATCATGTTGAAGGGACTTTGTTGGCTTTGGGGGTCTCGGCAGGGACCCCACCAGCAGAGCAGGGAAGAGCCCAGGCATAGACTTGGGTGCTGTGATGGCTGCAGTCAGTTTTATGATTCTGCTTTATGTGTCTCTTGACAACCGTGACTAACAATATACATTCCTCGTAAATAAAAAAGAATCTTAATTGTTAGAAAGCCTCAGTCTTGCTTTCTTGGGGAGGGGACAGAGGGAGCTGTGGTCCTGGCATTTCTGGGAACAGCACCAGCTGTGTCTGACAGAAGCTGGGGACAGGGCCGGCCTCAGCCCTCGGGAAGGAGCAATCTCCAAGGGCCTTCTTGGGAGGAGAGTTTGTGCCTGGATGGATGTGCTGCGCCAGACACCCTGAGACACTTGCACAGCTCTGCCTTCCCCAGCAGAGTCCACCACTTAATATCTGTCCCCAGAAACTTCATAATGCAAGACTTTGAGGCCTGGAGTCAGTATCACACGTCACATATACAGCTGCCCCCCTCCCTCGGCAGCGTTTCCCTCCGGCAGCGCCAGCAGTGTTCTGCTGCAGGAATGTGCTTATTTGGAGTGAAGCTGGAGCCGGGACGGGGCTGGCTGCAGTCATAGGAGACAGGCCATTTGCTTTTCCTTCAGAGAAGGCATCGGGAGTTTTTCTCTATCCTGAATTTCAAAGAGAATGCACCACTTTCCACATTGTAACATTGTCATTTAGTCTAGAACTTCTCTAAAACTCATCCTTGACCTTTTAAAAACAGTTTCATACCAGAGGACACAAAGTGCCAATGGTGAGGCCATCTGAGTCACAGTGAAGCCTCCTACCCCATTACACAGCTAGAACAACTGAGGCCCAGAGGGCCAGTCACATGTTTCGGGACACATTGAGTAAAAACCAGAACTCTGCAGGGGTGTCATTCAAAGTCCATTGAAATACAGTGTTAGGTGAGCCAAACAGTTTTTAAAGGTGGTGAAAGGTATTATGTCCACTGCCATGCTGTACCAGGAGCCTTGAACACCCCTATCCTCTCTGTTCCCAGGCAGCTCCTGGTTCCACTGGGAGGGAAATGCAGTATCCAGGTCTTGTAGAAAGTGGTCAATTTCCTTCATCCCCAAGGCAAGTGCCAGACCCGTCTGCAGAGGGAACAAGACCGTCCCCACCACCTATCGCCACGTGGGCAGTGAAGCAGGACTGCCTTACAAGGGCCCACGAGGATTTCCTTCAGTTCATCATGTAAGATGCTGTTCACCCTGCATTTCATCATTTGGTCAAATTGTGGGGGCCCATAATTTAATACTGCTTCCAGGATTTGGGCCCAGGTCAAACCCGTGTTCTGGGAGCAGGCCCGCCCCCCACATAGACCACAGCCTTGACTCCTTGAGTACGTGAGCTGAGAGAGGAGGCCCCAGCCGTCCTTACCTCCGGGAGGCCTGCCCCCACCTCTGTCCTGCCCTCCAGGGTCCCTTTTTCAAAAGGCTGCTCCCCAGGAGCTGTTTATGGGCTCCCGTCCATGTGGCCATTTCTTTTCCATCTGCTGAATGGACTTGTAAGGCAATAAATCACAATAATTGAAGTTACCACTGACCTTTTGATTCTTGAAATGTCTTTAACCCCTTACAAGTCCAAAGTCTCCAGCATTCTCCCCTTTTCCCATATTTACCAACCTTCCGCCTACCCCCTACTCCCAAATATAACAGAGATAAGACGTCTTGGAAACAACTTTCTTTATGAGAATCTGGAGCTCCCAATCAGCCTGGCCTAGAGTGGACTAGAACTGCAAATAGTCCAGGGGCACAGACACGGGTGGCCAAGGCCAGTGTGGGAGCCGGGGGGCACTGAGGGTGGGTGAGGGCGGTGTCCTAACGGTTGCAGGCCCTACAGTCCTTGGGAGCCGTGTGGCTAGCACACTGGCCGCTCAGACCTGCTGGGGTGAATAGTCCAACTGGCTCCTTGTCCTCAGTCTGGTCTGGGTTGTGACTGGCCAGTGCCAGCTGGGCTGTGAGGGGCGCTGTGACACCAGCCCAACTGCCTAGAAGCAGAGGGTGACCGTGGAAACAGTCCGCTCCAGCTTGGGGAGTGAATCAAGAGAACACCCTGAACACCCTTCTCTTTCCTTCTACGTCCCTCAAAGGCCCAGCAAGAGCCTGGGCTCTGGGGTCGGGCCTGGGTCTCAGGCCAGCCCTGCTTACCAGCTGTCACTTGGTCTGAGCTGTTTTCTGTCAGTGGGCCCTTTCCCTACGGGGGTGTTGTGAGGAATAAAGACAGTGTATTTGAAGCAAACGGCACCAAGCAGGCCCAGAGTAAACAGTAGCCAATACTGGGATTGGGAGGAAACAGAACAAGGAGTCAAGCCCCCATTTCCCCCCCAGAGCATTCCCTATTTCCTTAGAGGCAAACAACCTTGCCCTTCCTCCACAGACTGCTTCCTCTGCAGAGAATGCCAGCTGGGGGGCTGCCTGTGTCTCGTTTGCTTTTAAATTTTCAATAACTTCATACCAGCTGTTCCAGTTTTAGGTGCCTCACTGCCAGGTGAGTGCCTTCCTCCCGCTGCAGGGCCTATCAAAGCAGTTCCTCTTTTCAGACAAAAATGGTCAGCAGACCGCACATGGACACGATTCCAGCTTGTTTGCTGACTGCCCCCCTCCCACACCCACCTTGCTCAGGGTTCAGTTCAGTGTCTCTACCTCCCTCTCAGATCTGGGGCCTCTGGTCCCTGCCCAGAACAGAGCGGGGTGCTCAGTTCTCTCCGGAGACAGCTGCACCACGGATGGGAGCACGGAGCTTCCCTGACACCAACGAAGAGGACAGCGGACCCAAGAGTGAAAGACTGTGGTTCTCCAAAGCTGCCCAGTGCCCTGCGGGTGCAAACCCTGTCCTGACACATGGTAACACCGCGCCCTCCTCCTCCCACCTCAGCCCTCCCCTCCTCCCCACTGGCATGGACCCCAAAAGGCTGCATCCTGAGAGGGAGGGAACAACCCCACCCCAGGAAGCCTGCCCTGTTCACCTCTTCACAGACAGTGATCCCTCTCTTCCTGGCGGCAGCCCTCAGCCAGCTCTGGCATCCCCATTTTACAGATGAGGATGAGCAAGTGCTTATACATGGTCAGGCAGCCGTCTCTCGGCCTTGGTTTCCATATGTGTCAGACGGCTCATGGAGAGCAGCTGGGCCAGCTGTTGGCTAACAGCCCCTCTAGCACCGTTTGGTGACTTACTTGGACAACAGCCACTTGCAGGAAGTACTAAAAGCCGGAACGCCGCAGCAGCAGGCAACAGGGCCTCCCCAGCAGCCCAGGCCCTGGTGAGAAGCCTAGGAGAGCCAGGTGGGAGGCCGCAGCCTACCCTCCAGAGGGAGGCAACCATCCTTCAGAGGGAGGGTTCCTTTCCAGCTGCTGTTTCAGGTTCCAGGATGTTTCTACAGGGCGGTGAGTTTGAGGCAGGCAAAATACAGGCAACTCTCAATCTTTTGCTCCAGAAGGGAGTCTCCCCAGTGCCGAGACATGCTCCTCTCAGAAGAGATGTCCGTGAGCCCATGCTGGCAAGCGGGGCATGAGCTGAGGCATGTCTTCCCAGCTGCTGGCTGCATATCCTGATGATGTTCTTCCAGTGAGTCAGGACCAGATCAGCCTGGGGGCCCTGAGCATGCACCTGCATGGGGAGGAGCTGACCCAGAAGGGAGGCCAGCGCCAGGCTGGAGTTCGGCCCGGGGACAGAATGAAACTTGGCTGAGGATGCCCCAGAGAGAGGCCCACCCAGGAGACTCACCTGAGAACTCCCCATAATGCTCCCCTCCAGTTGCACTCCCCCAGCTCCGGGCCCTGTTTCCGGGGACTTGGTTTGCTTGAGGAAGAGATAGGGTAAAGGAGGGCCGGGGAGGGAGACTGACATGAGAGGTGACCCCGTTCCCACCAGCTCTGACCCCACATTCATTAAGCGTCTAGCTGAGGCAGGAACAGGACTGCCCTTTTCCACAAACATCACTTCATCCTCACAGCAACGCCATGACGCGGGCGTGTACAGATGAGAAAGCTGAGACCTAGCAAGGCAGGAGGCAGCGGACTAGAATCCAGACTGCAATACAGACTTCCCTGGACAACAGCCACTTGGAAGTACTGAGAATAAGGCCTGTCTCTGCAGCAGCTGAAGGGCCTCCCCAGCAGGCTGTGATCCCTGCCCAGCTATCCGCCTAGTCTGACTCCTCCCACCCATCGGCGTACCCCGCCCCCACCTCCGCTGTGCCTGGAGGAGCAGAGTCCAGCTGGGCTCCGCGGGACAGCATGGTCTATATCGGCAGGCCCTCGGGTGCAGTTGGCAGACTGACCTCTCTGTGACCGGCCACCTGTTGGCCTGGCAATGAGCACAGACTGGGACCATAAATCAGAGCCACGTGGCGGGGGTGGGGGCGGGGGCAGGAGATCCTGTATGAGGTCTGTTTCCTTGGCTAACAGGCCAGGTGGCCTCCAGCTGGCCCCTGGGAGCAGCGTCAGGATACAGCCTCCAGGGACCCACAGGACAGGAAGCCGAAGGCTGGGCTTTCTGGGGAGCCGCTAGCAGCAGACCTGGCCTTCCGAAGTTCAGCTTAGACCCTGCTCCGGTTTGGTTGGGACGGGGAAAGAGGAGGGGCCAGAGCAGGAAGAACCAGCTGCGAAGTGCAGCTCGGGGCAGAAGCGGTGCTGACCTGACGTGGCACAGGCCGGCCGTGCACTCCTCGCTCAGCTGGCCTCCAGCCGGCTCCCTCCTGCCCAGCCTGCTCCGCTGTGGGCAAAAAGGCTGCGTCTGCTGAACGCTGACATCCTTAGTTTACTCACTTCAAACAACCAGTCAGTTCAGTGGGGGGGTGCAGGGAAGCTGTGAACTTGCACATAGTCCAAGTACTTGGACCTCAGGCTCCAAGTAGGTCACCCAGAGACTCAGAACTCAGAGGCTTTCCTAATACCTTGCCCACCACACCCTGGTCCAAAGAGGAAAGGAAGGAGAGGGAAGTCTGTGAGGTGCAGAGAATTCTTCACCTGGAGAAGGGACCGGGCTCAAGCCTCCCCCTGCAGTCTGACAGCAGCACCAGGCTAACCCTCGGGGCAGGCCCACCCAGCCCAGCTGCCCTCTCCTCTAGCAGGGGCAGATGTCAGGTCCAAGCCTCCCTCCTCTTGCTCCTCCCTTCTGAGCTACCAGTGCATAGTGGGAGCCTCTGCTCAGTCCCTCCTTCCCTCCTGCCGCATGCCCCTTCCCCCCTGCTTTGGAGGCAGTGGAAGATTCTGTCCCCTTCTCGGCCCCTCCGCATCACACTTTCCTCAGGGTGGAAGGCTCAGAAGTCTCTGTCCTCCACTTCCCAGCCTTCATCCTTGTCCAGCTACACTATTGCCTGGGTTGGTACAAGAGGAGGACAGCAGCCAAAACACAATGCGGCTGGTCCAGCCACCAGGTGCTGGTGGCTGTGTGGGTGGAGGTGTGAGGGAGCGGCTCCAGATGAGGTGATAGGATGCATCAGTGGTGGCAGCGCCACTCTTCCTGGCAGCTCACTTGTCCCTCCTCCACCCAAAACTATTGTACAACAGTGGGCAAAGGGGTGAAGGAGCATGGAGCTGGGGAGGGCCTCACTTAGAGCTGGGAGCCGAGTGGTCTGTGTGGAGGAAGGTGGCGGTGGTGTAGTTCTGGAAGAGAGGCTGCAGGAACATGCCGATGGTTCCAAAGACACAGACAAACACAAAGATCCAAAGGAACAGGCGGTCAATCACCATGGCAACGTACTTCCAGTCCTCACTCACCTGGAAAGAGGGGACAAAGGAGGCTCAGGTGTCAGTCACATGATGCAGGGTAGGTTGGAATGGGCATAAGGAGGTCTCACCACAAATGTGTGCACACGCATGCACACACACTGACCACCCCTCTCCCTCCACAATAATCCCAGAGTGATTTTCCCAAAGCCTGGCTCAATATTGCTTGCTTAAAAGCTTTCAGTGGTCCCACGGCCTTCAGAGCCCAGCGAAACTCCCAAGTTTGGATTCAGGATACCCCATGACAATATGAGCCTACCCCCTATCCTTGTCCTATAACCCAGACATGCCAAACCCCAGTGTGTCCTCTCGGATCTGTGTGCCTTTGAATGTCTGTCTAGAATTCCAGTCTTCCCTTTCTCTACCTGGTGAACTCCTACACATCCTTCAAAGCCTAAATCAAATGTCACCTCTGCTATGAAGTGATCTCACTTGGTCCCCCTGATCAGACTGAACCACTGTCCCCTCTGGGTTCCCTCAGTATTGTGTAAGCATCGCTATCACAATATTTTACTGCACTGTATTGTCATTTCAATTTGCATGTGCTCCACCCCAGCAACAAGCTCCTTAACTTACACGGACCTGATTCATGTTTGCAATCCCAGCATCTGAAACACAGAGTGTCAGCAAATGGATGTTAAATTAGAGAATGCATGGCTGCCTCTGTAGGCTTCCTGAGGTGACTCCACAGGGAGCCCCACCCAACAGCACCACCTTGAGCACACGGGCACCAGAGGGTAAGGACTGGGTTCCCAGATGTGAGCAAATCAGGCAAAAAGAGAATAACCACCCTTTTGGTTTGAGAGCTATCACAGGGCCTGCATGAAAGGCTGGCCTCCCCTCAGAGCTGCTCCACCCCGGCCTGAGTCTAGACCTTTGTGCACATGTTCCTCTCCGGCCCAGCCAGCCGGGATATGGGAAGGAGGCAGCTGCACACCTTCATTTAGTCGGCAGCTGGAGAGTGACTCATTCGTGTCACACTTGTGCCTACTATGTACCAGGCACCAGGCTAGGCAGTGGGGATATGACAGAGTGCAAAATGCATTATGTGGTTTACAGTCTACCGAAGGAGAGCGACACTAAAGACAAAACAATTACACACTGGTGAGTGCTTTAAGGAAATAAAGGACTGAGAGAAATGGAGGGGAAGATATAATTCAGGGTGTGGTCTGGGGAGTCAGGGTTGGAGGAAGTGACATTTAACATAAGATCTGACAAGTGAGAAGGAGCCAGCTATGGCACAAATACACTGAAGAAACAGTGAGACAAACCCAAACTGAGGGACCTCCAATCAGCTGTACCCTTCAAAAATGTTTATGCCAAGAAACACAAAGCTGAGCAGCTATTCCAGGTTGAAGGAAATTAACAGATGGGACAACTAAACACAACTGAAATGCAACTGGATTGGGGTGGGAAGAAGCTACAAAGGCCATTGCTGAGGAAATTGGAAAACTTTTAATATGGACTTTGTATCAGATCAAAATATTGTACTTATGCTAGATTTCCTAAATTTGATCACTGAACTTGGGTTACCTAAAACCACATCCCTATTCTTAGGTGAGACACACTGAAGTATTTGTGATAAAGAAAGGGTCATGATGTCTGCAACTTATTTTAAACAGTAGAGCAAAAATTTTAAATAGTAATAATAATTTTTAAAAGGAAAAAAAGATCATTCCAGGCAGAATCCAATATGTGCAAAAGTCCTGAGGCAGGAAAGAGCTTAGCTTTAGAACAGATAAGCTGCTGCTGACCTGAGCAAGAGGAGACAGCACAAGGTGAGGAAGAGACATCGTCCATTTGGATGGAAGAGCACAAGACTCATCAAGGAGACCATTAGGAGACTCTGCCCTGGTCCAGGCAGAAGCTGATGGAGGCCTACAGCCAGGGAGCTACTGCACAAGATGGTGAAGAAAGAAAAAAAGCTGGAGAATTATTTTGGAGTCCTGTGCTCACAGGCCAGGACTACGGATTACCTGCATGGTGGAGGAGATAAGAGAGAAAGAGAGGAGTCAAGGATCTCTCCAAAAGTCCAGGTGTTTGGTCTAAACCACAGGGTGATGCCATTTAGTAAAAGATGGGGAGATTGGAGGAAGAGCAAGCAGGTGGTGGGGATATAGATCAAGCACTCCGTCTAGGACATGTTAAGCTTGAGATGTCTGTGCAACACCCAAGTAGGTCATAGCATCCTTAGCCCCTAGCTCTGTAAATACACATTACTTCAGTGGACTGCTGCAGGGGAGGTGGAGGTGGGTGATGCAGCCAGATGAGCCCCTGCCCCCCGCATCTCCCATTCAAACTCTGCTGGCTCTGAGGCTCATGAGGTCTTCCCCGGCCTCAGTGCCCTTCTTCCTCCAACAAGACCCTAACCTGCTCCCTGGTCCAAGCCCCAACCCCAGCCTGATATCCTGCGCTCTCAGGAAACAGAAACTCTAGGCTCTGAAGCCACCTCTCTCCCCACCCACAACCAATAGTTGAAGAGATTCCCCCCACCCCCGCACCCCCCATCCTCCCCTTCCCCTATCACCTCCAAACCAGAATGGCTGCAGGACCCAGCAGAAACCTGGCCAGTCACCATGGCAACAGCATGGCCACAGCCTGGAACCAGCCAGGTAGCTGGAGATTGTCTGCAAGGCAGGGCCAGCCACAGCCACAGCCCCCAGAGTGAGGGGATGGCAACTCATAATACTCCCTTCCCACTCCCTGGCTCGGTGCTCAGGGACTGCCTTCCAGGGTGCCGATGCAGAAAAAGCCCTGTGTGCAGAAAGCTGAGGGGTGGCTCCAGGAAGCCCTTGCCTCCACCTGCTCCCACCTCTATAAATATTACACGAGGCTGTCTCCAGGGACCCAGAAAGGCAGAAAAGGGTTATTGATTTGGGACTCTGTCCTCTCTGCCTCCAGCAGACTCGTGGAACCTCTTAACCCTTCCCCCAACACACACACCTCTTCTATGGCCCTCAAGTTTGCCCTCCACCCTGGGGAGTGGGGGACGGACACAGAGGGCTCATTCCTTGTGTGCGTAGAGCGGCAGATCAACAACTTGGATTTGGGAATAAAAGGGGCAGGGAGGGGCCCTTGGGGCCACAGACCAGCTACAAACCCAGAAGGGACTCCTCCCCACGCTAAGATGCCACAGCTGAGGCATTTCGCCCTGGCTACTAGTCCTCGGGAAGCCGCAAGGTCATCCTGTACTGACTCCAATTTAAGCCGCCTCCCCAAAGGCCAACGGAGAACCCAAGCCACGCCCAGGCGCACAGCACCAGGCCAGACTCACATTTCCCGCACCCTACACTCCTATTAGCTTTGTGTGTCTATGCAAAGCCGCTGCTTTCCAGATACCGAGGCCCGGCAGCCCCAGCACCACACTCCCCGACTCCCCGAGCCGCACTCACGCTCTGGTCGTCGTCCTCACTCCGCATGTGGTCCGCAATGAAGCGAACGCCGTCCACCGCCTCCCGGACAAGGCAGCTGCACGGCCCCCCGGGGCGCCCCGGGCCTGCGGCTGGCGTTGGCTCAGCCCCATAGGCCCCAGTCAAGCCCTGGACCGAGGCGCGGTTGACGAAGCACGTGCAGGAGTCGGCCCCCGGGGCTTCGCGGAAGAACAGGGCACCTGCACCCTCGCGCTCGCCCTGGCGCCGCCGCAGGCGCAGACGTTGGCGGGCGCAGTGGTGGCGCGGTTGCTGCATGAAGAGCAGCGTGGGCAGCTTCTCCAGAAAGACGACCTTGACCCAGGGCGCCATGGTGTGCGTGGTGGGTGAGCGGTGGTGCACGTTGAGCACACACACACTGGTGACAATGGAGAAGGTGACAAGCACCATGGTGAACATGAGGTACTTGCCCACAAGCGGCACGTCAAGGGAGGTGGGCGGCACGATCTTGGAGATGAGCAGCAGGAAGACCGTGAGCGCCAGCAGCACCGAGATGCACAGCGTCATCTTCTCACCGCAGTCGGACGGCAGGTAGAAGACAAGGATGGCTAGCGAGGTGATAAGCACACAGGGGATGATGAGATTGATGGTGTAGAAGAGGGGCTTGCGCCGAATAATGAAGTCATAGGTGATGTCCACATAAGTGGAGTCATCTGGGTTCTCATTGCGGCGGCCGGGCAGCGCCACAATGTCCCACTCGCCACTGGGAGTGAAGTCATCCAGGCTGGCCACATCACTCTTGAGCACTAAGTCGATCTCCGTGCGGTCATAAGTCCACGAACGGAACTTCATGGTGCAGTTCTGCTGGTCAAATGGGAAGTGCTTTACTTCGATCTTGCATGCGCTCTTATAGATGGCAGGTGGCAGCCAGAAGATACTGCCGTCATAGGAGACCACAGCGTTGGAATAGAAGGACACTTCATACATGCCATCAGCGCTGCCAAGGGATAAGCGCGTTCAGCCCTAAGCATTCCTCCACCCCCACCCTTCAACCCAGCCTTGACTGGGAGAAGAGGAACGCCAAGGGAAATATGGGGAGGGGAAGCCCAGGTCTAAGGGTAACCATCTAGGACTTTAGAGAAGTGGAGCAAGAATTGATCAAGAAGGGGATCTGGATGGGTTGGTGGGAAAATGGGGTGTCCTGATTAGGAGGCAGTGAAGCCAGAGTGAGAAGCCCCATGCTATGGAAGGGGACAGTGGCAGGTGGGAGAGACGATCCTGTTAGTGGTTTTGGATCTTGGAGGTAAGAGGAATTATTGCAGGGAAGGGAATGGAACCTGGAGGAGATACTGGGACCTCCAGGTTCTTTGATCCTGCCCAAGCCTCCAACAAAGCCTATTCCTAAATCAGTTTAGGCACTGAGGGCTGTCCATCTTTCTTTGTATCCCACTGCAGCTCCAAACTCTGGGACTCCTAACTGTCTGAGAGGGGACTGGCCATGGCCCAAGTCACCTGGGCTATCCACATTATACTTTACTGCTCTGGGTCTGTTGGTCTGGGTAGTGAGTGCATCTATGCTAATAGAAAGTCCCTTCTCTCCCCAAGCATAAGCTAATATACTTTCTCAGAGACCTCTTTCCTCCCTTAGCACTCTCACGGTCTCCTCAAGCCTTCCCACTGCTCCAGGGCCACCTACTTGTTGTACAGGACCACATCTGGGAGCCAGATGTGTTTGGAAGGGAGCCGAACTTTCTTCATGTTGTCGAACTCCTCAGGCTTCCAGGTGAGGCGATAATCCTCCCACTCCTGGGAAAGGGAGAGAGGGAGGCAGTATCAACCTCTGCACCACAAGGGGCTCAAAGTCAAGGACAGGGAGAAGAGACAAGAAAGGACCCATCTGGCTTTTAAAAGCCACTGCTTTCCCACAGTGACTTCTCTACCCAGAAAATGTGTCTCACAAGACACTTTCTCCTTTAATTTGCATAGCTAAACCAAGATATTATATTAGAATGTACATTCTCAAAGGAGAAAACAAATCTTGCAGAGTTTAACACATTCAAAGTCACAGAGCTGGTGAGTGAAAGAACCAAGATTCAGATCCAGTTATTTAAGACTGCAAAAGTTATCCTTTCTGCCTTTCTAGAGGAGATAAAAAGAGGGAAACAGGAAAAGCACATGCTGGAAAAAAAAAAAAAGGAGGAAAGAGAAACCCAGGGATGTGCACAGGAAGAGCACTAACCTGGGTCAGCCAGACATTGGTGGTCATGATCTGCTCCCTCTCATGCTGCAGGAAAGAAGAGACACCTCTGAGAAGGAGGCCCCCAGCCTGGCCTGCGGGCCCGCTACAAGCCCCCGGGGCCCCTCCCGCACCTCCCCGATCCTTGGTGACTCCAGAGGAGTAAGCATAAACATGAGCACATCCTGGCTGTGCTGACTTCGGTGGCTGGGCAAGAGTTTAGCAGCCCCACTCACCACACTGATGAGCTGGGCCAGTGATACCATGAGCTGTACAGTCACCAGCTCAGAGCCATTGGTGGCTGGACGGATAAGCTTATTGTAGCGTGAAGGGTCCAGGAGATGCTCCACCAGCCGCTCCTCTGTGTCTGTACCCCAGACTCCTGGGCAGGGCAGGGGGGGTGGGAAAGGAGGTGAATAATTAGGCAAGGAGGACCCACCCAGGATGCCACACTCCCTGGGCAAGTGTGACAACCCAGACCCAAACAGGAGGCTATAGCTTCTCACTGCTCCATGGCTAGCATACAGCAAAGTGCTTAGGTTACCCATGGGGGGGACGCCCTCATAGAGAAGCCCCTGTGAGACCACTGACCAAGGGGCCCAGACAGCCCCACACAGATGCCTCCAGAAAAAGAACCGGTTGTGCAAAGATTAGTGGAGACTGGCTCTTCCTGCAAGAACAGGGTGGTTTCGAAAGATGAGATTTGTTTCCCTGGCCTCTCCTAAAATATACCTTCGAATCAGGGGAAGCTTTGGAAGGTGGAAAAAAAAAGAGTGGGGAGAACAGTTATTTGTGTCCCATCACACACGCTTCCTCCTCAGTGCCCATCTATGTGTGCAGGTAACACTATGTGCCTCCATACGTGACTGTGGCTGTGACACCATCCCCCACCCTCAAAGGCACTGGGTTGGAGTAGAATAGTTGGGCTGCCTGAGCTGTAGGTTATGGCATATATTTGGTCCCAAGTTCTACACAGATGGGAGCCCACACCCCATGAGACGGCATGCAGGTGTGGAAAGCTTATTTAGTTGTATGTTCCCTTTGTACCTGCCCCTCCACCCTATCTCCTGCAACTCTGCACAAACGCACCCCACCCTCCAGAGCTCCTCCCTCCTCTCGGCCTGGCAGAGCTCCTTCTCTCTCGAGTCTCCTGTCCTACCCTACAGAGTTGAAAAGTCACTGCTCTTCTTTTTGCCCCTGTGGAGTGACCAGAATCAGGAGCCCGAAGTGGAGGACAGGAAACAATGGAGAGCCAAGGAAAGTTGCTCAGCCAGGTAGGTTTCTGGAGATAATGCTTCACAAGAAGTCAAATGGCATGTCAGACACACACAGTCTGCCCTCCTGCCCCACCCCCAGAAAGCCTGGGGAGACCTCCTCCCCCCATCCTCTCTGGGCCCACCCTCTCCCCACCACCATTGCCCGGGTTTCCATCTCTTCCTTTCATCACTTACTCTTTCAGGTATGTCCTCCTCCCAGCCAGTATCGCAGGGTCTCTCCCCTAACCTAACAGACTCCCCCACCCCTAGCGATCCCTCCCTTCCACCTTCCAGACTGACCGAGGTGAGACAGAGAGCAACGACGTATCCATACCTGAGCACAGCCCGAGGAGGCCGAAACTGAGAAGCAGCGCCATGGGGCCGGGGCGCCGGGCCATGCCCGTGGCATAGCTCGCCAACTCGCCTAGAGCGGCTGGAGCGCGCGGCTGGCTGAGAGCCGCCGGCGGGGCGCTGTCCGTGGTGCTGAAACCGCGCCCGCGGCGCCCGTGCCGGGCCGGAGCGGGGCCCAGGTGGTGCTCGCAGGCCTCCGGGGCTGCTGTGTCGGCCGCCGCAGCGGTTCCTGGGGCGCAGTGGGCTGCGAGAAAGAGCCAGCTTCTCGCTTACCCCGATCTGAGCAGGCGGAGGCTTTTCCGGCTGCTCTTCCAGGGAATACAACTGGGACGGTGAGGGGGAGGAGTCTCTGCCCCGGAGGCGGAAGCACCGGATGCCAGAAAAAAAGGGGGTCCTCTGTGTGGGATATTCTGCCGGTCCTGCTTAGTTAGGGTGTTCATGATATGGAAGAAGGGCGACTAACACGACGGTATAAGAGTTCTGAAGCCCCGAAGTTGGGGTAGGACGTGGAGGGGTCTGGGGAGGAAGAAACAGGGTAAGATAAATAGGGCTCGCTTAGTACAGTGGGACCGTGTGCCAGAATGAGGAGGCTGAGTCAGGAGGAGTTTCTGGAGTTCCCATCCTCCTTTTTCTCTCGTAACAAACCCAGATAATCCTGTTTCCGGGAAAGGCTGAGGATGCAACTGGGCAAATGCATTTTAGGCCCTTAGAGAAAGAGACTGGGTTTGCTATTTTAAGAAAGCAAACAGCTTTGGAGTCTGGGAACAGGATCCCCTCGCTTGTCACCTTTTCCACCTCCATAAACTCCCTAAAAAGCCAAGCTTCTTCAAAACTGAAGGAACAAAACAGCAGCAGATTCATAGACTCCAAAAAGGGACTAGTGTTTACCAAAGGAGAGGGGTCAGGGTGGGCGGGTGGGGAGGGAGGGAGAAGGGGATTGAGGGGTATTATGATTGGCACACATGGTGTGGGGGGGATCATGGGGAAGACAGTGTAGCACAGAGAAGGCAAATAGTGACTCTGTGGCATCTTACTACACCAATGGACAGTGATTGCAATGGGATGGGGTATGGAGGGGGGACTTGATAATATGGGTCCCTTCATAAGAGTGTATATCAGTGATACCTTAGTAAAAAAAAAAAAGCCAAGCTTCTTGCCCTCCCCCAGGAGTTCTAAGGTGGTGGCATCTGGACATCGCCTAAAAAGAAGGCAACTTTAAAGAGTGGAAGGATAAATGGCCCTTATCAATTAGCCTTTCTCGCTCCCATTCCCTTCCATTCCAGTCTTTGGGTGCTGTGTGACAAGGGGGATCAGAAGACCATTTCACAGAGGCCAGCCCAAGAGTGAGGCTAACACAAAGGAGAGCAAAGATGAGACAGAGGAAGAGAGGTGTCAAAACTCAATGACATCTTTGATCTTGAAAGCCCTGAACTTTTAGCTTCTGAGCTGATAAAGGCTTCCCTTTTTTCTTAGAGGGATTCTTATCCTTTCAACCAAAAAATTTCCAACTGAAGCAGCCTTAGACATCAAGGCTTTGTCTTATTCCATCTCCGCCTACTTCTTCAATTTCACGGCCGGCTCCACACTCCAACAACTGGCAATATCTTTTAAGATCCTTGGACATTCTGTCTCTCCCATCCTCCACACTTTAAGGCCATTTAAACATGTAGTTTGCTTGACTCTCTGATCACGTGTTTCCTCTCAACCACCTTCTAGTTAACTTTGAACATTTGGCAGAAATGTCAGTTCCTCAAGGAAGCTATGCCTGGCCGAGGACTATATCAGGTTCTCTGCTATTTGTTTCCAGAGGATGTCCAATGAATAAACAAATAAGTCTAAGGCGGTGGCTGCCTCTCTTGCTAGATCGTGAAACAGCACAGTGCCTGGCGTATTCTAGGACTCAACATATAAGGAAAAGGTCTAGTCCAGGACTGACATCTTTTCATGTATCGGAGAAAATTCCTCTCTAAAAGCTCAGCTCAAAGCAACTTATGTAACATCTTCAGTTCCTGGAATTGAGGGATACAAACAGAACAAATACCAGAAACGGACTGGAAAGAAAATGAGATGACCACTGGCCCCATAATGCACAGGGAAGTGGGCATGAATCTGCACCATACTTTTCACGGCGTGTGCGTACATAAACATGAAATAATCTCTTAACAATTAAGGAAATCTTAGAACCAAGGGAAGGAGTGGAAAACACAAGCCTTAAGGAAAAGGGAAGGAATGTGTGCAATCATTCCACTTGGGGAAAGGGTCAAAGATGAGAAGACTCACAAAATAGTGACCAAAGTGTTGGCAGGACGCTCCCATTCCCTCTATGGTAAGGATCATTTTTCTCTTGCAAGTAAGATCAACACTTGTTAGGTGTCTCAGTGTTCCAGGAATTGTATATGTGTTGGGGATGCAGTGATCAAAAAGACCTATTCCCAGCCATTACGGAAATCACAGTTTGGGGGCCAATACTTATGACACAATGTGGTGGCTGCTCTAGTGGAGATAAAAACAAGGTTCTGTGGAATAGCAGAGGAGAAAGAGTTTAGTGCCTAAGGGCCTGGAGGGCATGGACATGAAAACTGAGATTCAAAAGATGAGGGAGCCAGTAAGATAAGGGTGTCTTAAGGCATTTCAAACTCTTGAAAGGGACGGACAGGGAAAGTCACAGATAGTAACTTAGCACTTTCCTCTTCTGGTGGTTGCAGGAAGGCTGTGAAAGTTTTCTCTTATGAAAATCTGCCTGGAGTGGTTTCTGGTTCCTGGGATGACAGACTAGACTTGGCATTGGCTTGCGTGAATCCCTTGGTCACTCCTGATGTGCCTTTCAGACTAGACCAGGCAGCATGTCCACCCTGGCCCCTACCTTCTCTTTTCAAATTCCCCAGCTTTTACTTCACATTTAATTCCAGCCTGGGAGTGAGTCCTCTGAGTACAACCAGCCAGTGGCCAAGGAGAGCTGGAACACCCTCCCTCCCTCCTGTCCTCCACACACTCCTTCCATACCCACCGGGAAGAAGGGCAGCCATGGAGAGAGGACAAGTGATGGATAAATATAGAAGTACCAGCCGTGAGGCAAAACAGTGACCAGGCAAAGTGTTGGCAGGACGCTTGCATTGCCTCTATGGTAAGGAACATTTTTCTCTTGCAAGGCATTACAATCATCATTTTCCTTTATTGAAGATATTTTTAAATTTAAATTTTTTACTGCTGGAGCAATATATATTCATGAAGATCCATTGGAAAACACAAATTAGCAAACAAAAGTAAGTACAAAATAGATTCATAATCCTACCTCCTAAAAAAATCATGGTTAGCAGTATGTATAAAATATATATAAGTATATAAATTTAAGTGTACAGCTAAATTTTCACATGAGCATGCCATATAAGCCCCCACCCAGATAAAAAAAATAGAACATTATCATATCCAGAAGCCCCCCATTATGTTTCCTCCAGTCATGATTCCCTCTTCAAAAATAACATCATGGGGTGGGGAGGAATGGGGAGTGACTGTTTAAAGTTCTGGAACTAGATAGAGATGATGGTTACACAATATTGTGAATATACAGAATGCCACTGACTTGTACACTTCAAAAGAGCTATTATGGTAAATTTTATATGTATTTTCACCACAATTTATGACTTTAAAAAAAGGAAGCACTATTCTGACTTCCAACACCATAGATCGACTTTGCTTGCTGAATTTTATATAAATAGAGTCATAATCTTTCGTGTATGTTTTTTAAAACATTATGTTAGTGAGAATTGTGGACATTGTTGAGTGTAGTTCATTCATCTTCAATGGTATAGGGTATCCCATGTATACCATAGTTTATCCATTCCCTCATCACTGATGAATATTTGGGTTGTTTCCTATTTTGGACTATTAAAAACAATACTGCTATGAACATTTTTGTTCATGCTTTTAGTGTACAAATATATGTATTTCTGTTGGGTACACAACTTAGTATTCATTTTTAAAGGAGCGCACTATAATCCAGCTTTGTGACCTTCCTTCTTCATTTGCTACTTCGCAAACATCTCTACCAATAAATATTTTGATAACTTTTTAACAGCTATATAGTATTCCATTGTAGGTACGGTTTCTGCTCCCAGTTTTAGTTATTTCCAAGTGAAATTGCTAATTCAAAGGTTTTGAGGTCTTTGATTATTTAGTTATTTATTGCTAAATTGACCTCCAGACAGACTGATTCTATCAGAGTTACCCTGGGGCCTCGGACTAAAGCACCCCTGGCCGACACCTTCACCATCTTGCCTGTGCAGAGCCCTCCCTTTGTCTTCCTTCCCTCTTCTCCTAGGTGGCTCCAGCTTTGTCTTAGGCCTTTCTTCCCAACCTTCTACTTTAGGGCCCAGTTCTTTCACAATGTCCCCCATTTCCACCTAAATAACTTGTGCTTTCACATTCTTTCTTGGAGTTAATCTTGACTAATATCACCCTTCATAGCCCTGACCCTTCTTGATCCCTATTATTGTGTATATCCCATTGGGTTACAGTTTATTACATCTGGCTATGATTCATCCATTATTATGTGCTCCGGAGGGCAGGAGTAAGAAATACAACAAGAGTGGCAAAATGCATAGCAGCTGGCATTAGGACCCCCTTCCTCTTGGCCAGAAATCGAGCCAGGCACTCCCCACAGAGACTGCATCACCAGTACCCACTACAGTTCCTGACGAAGAGCAGGTGCTCCGGACATAGTCGCTGAGTGAATGGCAGTAATATGTTCCTTCCCAGAAGTCAAAGGAGAAGGCTGCTCACTCCGTCCCAAACAAGTGCCATCAGCTCACTCTGCTAACACATGACCCTTCAGAGAAAACAAAAACATCTCTGCAATGCATTCTTCATAAAGCAGTCACATTTTAAATCAGATCATGCCACTCCTGGCCTAAGAATCTTTCAATGGTTTCCCACAGCACTTTGAATAAAACCCAAACAACTTACTGTGGTCTCCATAACCCAACCCTTGCTTTCTTCACTGGCCTCATCTCCTACCCCCTTCCCTCTTCTTTCACTAGACTAAAGGTATGCCCATCCTCTATTAAAAAAAAACCTTAAAAGCTCTTTACCATGTGCACTGTTCTATGCACTTTTCATGTGTTACCTCACTTAATCCTGCCAACAACTTTATGAGGTGGGTACTGTCATGATCTCCATTTTACAGACACAGAAACTGATGCAGGCACAGGCTAAGTAACTTGCCCAAGATCACACCATTAACAGCTGGCAAAGCTGGGGTTCAAAGCCCATGCTCTCAACCAGTGTATCATTAGCTTTCTGCTTCTAGATCATGCCACCTTTGTTCTCAGGATCTTCAAGGTTGTTGTTTTCTGTTGGAATGCTCTTCCCCAGTCCCTCCCAGGCTTGCTGTGTCTTCATCAGATTTCAGCTCAAACACTGCCTTCCTGGGGAGACCTCTCCTGGCTACTGGACTTAAAGTAACCCCCAGTCATTCTCTCCCACCTGACCTTACTTTAATTTCTTGCACCTACTTATTAGTCTGATATTCTTCTGGCTATGTTATTCATTTGTTCATTGTCTGATTCCTTGTGTTAGAATGGAAGTGCCATAAGAGCAGGGATTTTGTCTGTCTATGAATGTATGTATATATATTTAGACCAATCTCTGTCACACGGCAAAACCCCATAAATGTTTATTGAGGTATTATTTAGCATTTGCTGAGCAATGTATTATGTGTCCGTCACTGTGTTAATCATGTTACATATTTTATCTAAACTGGCACAATGACTCATGCTGCAAGGCAGAAGGTATAATACTCATTTTGCAGAAAAGGAGACAAAGTTTTGTAGAAATTAAATAATTTGTCCAAGGTCACATAATTAGCAAAGCAGAGGAGCTCAAATCCAAACCCAGTTCTGTCTGACTCTCTGCTCTGTGCCCTTCCCACCCAACTGTGCTGCCCCCTTTATGACCTAATTCAAAGGACACCTGGACCCAGAACCCACACCCCACATCCCTCCTCCCTCCACACACTCAATATTTACCAAACCCCAATCCTCCACCTTTCCCACAAAACTCAGCTCTCCTTTGAGAAGCCTCATTCTCTGTTAGTGCTACAATTATTAGTTACCCAGGCTTCCAGAGCTTCTCAAAATTCTGGTGATCTTTTGATCTCCCTTGATCTTAAAACAAAGCCCAAGCTCCTAAACCCGGTTTTGAATATCTGCCAAAGTTTAAGCCCTGTCTACCTTACCTGTGTCATTCTCTCCCTCCCTCTAGACGCAGGCCTTTCCTACCTCAAACTTGCCGTGGTCCTATATCAAAACCTTGGCAGCACATGCAATCCCTTCTGCCTGGGACAGAGGCTGGCCCTTCCTCCTCCCTTAGGTAATTTTACTTATCCTTCAGAATTTAGTGTGTCACTTGTTCAGGGATGTCTCTTTCCAGATTGCCTGTCTTGTTCTTCTTTGAGGGATTTACTGCATAACTGGAATTAAGTGATTGGATGTTTAACATTCATAAAGTGTCTGACTTTCTACCAGACCGAATGCACAGAAAAAATGAGGACCAGATCTGTCTCATTCATGCTACATCCCTAGCACCTCATGTGTAGTAGTTGCTGGTAAACATTTGTTCATCTTCTCTCACATCAAGTGCTCACTCGGCCCTTTATACTCCTCTTTTATCATATCTGTTTCCCCCAATAGAATGTAAGCCTCATGAGGGATTTTTGTTTCATTCAATCTTGTTTCCCTAGCACCCAAGTATTCATCAAATGATATCTCTATTACTTCCTTTCCATTTCTAATGCCCCTGCCCTGCACATTCCAGTGGAACACCAGATATGACTCCACACCAGGCTTCTACCGGTGTTCTCCCAGCCAGAGAGATGAGACACTGAATGGACCAGCAGAGAGAGACAGACCACATCCAACTGACCACGACTTTTGAGTTTACTCATCGGGGCACACGGAGTCTGTGTAACACCGTGTGGGGGCTGTCTCCTCATGTTGTTTTATTCTAATTAAAACCCTTTGTAAAATACGGAATTTGGGATCTTCCCAATGACTGCATTTATGGGTTTCTTGGGTAAGGGCTGGAGTCAACTGATGCTTGAAAACCTCTTTAAAAAGCATGGGAGGAAGGCAGAGTGGAGTAGAAGGGCAAGGACTTTGGAGACATGCTCAGGAACTCTGCTTATGAGCTGTATATCCTTGGTCACGTGAGAGGGTCACTGTTTTTCTCCACTTGTAAAGCAGGACAAAAATGCTTACCATGCATTGTTGTTGGGGGTGGGGCGAGGGTCGAAATGACTGCAATATACCCTTGCTCAGAAAGTACTCAATAAATGGGAATTCTTACCACAGCCTTTTACACTAACAACGTGCACATACCAAGTTGTGGTGCACCTAACTGTTCAGGCTCCCCAAAGAGATAAATGGCCCCAGAAAGGGCAGGACCACGTCCCAGTCATCTTTATATACCCAGAGCCCAATTTAGCCAAAGACTGCCTTTATCAACCGCCACTGACTAGATAACTGAGTAGTCCAGCAGGGAGCACCAAGATACACAGCTTCCAATATAGGCTAACTCGTTTTAGTACACGTGATAGAGTATGGTGGTGATCGAGCACTGCGGCTCAAGTGCCGATTTGGCAGAATTCACCAAGCCCTGCCACAGGCTAACACCTGCTCTTGGCCAAAGAACGGCAGGCTGGTCTCTGGAATCTTAGCCAGCTTTGTCTTTTGTGATAGTGCCACCCAGCGAGGGCCGGGAAGCACTGCCACCTACTCACGGCAACTGCCAGGACCACTGCGACAAGGTGTTAGCCGTTTCAGGTTTGGGACGCGGAAAGCGCTCCGCCCGAGCTGTCTCCTACCGCTGTGACTAGTGATGCACTGCTTCCATGATCCTGCATTAGAACTCCATGCAGTCCTTCCCCCAACCTCCCCCAGACCCGTGGAGTCTGATAAGCGCGAAGAGTCAGCTCTTGATCACCCCTCATACAGAACTGACCCGCGATGTATCACGCATTTCAGGGTCTCGCCTCACAGAATCCTTGTGAGTAGACAACGTAGGCATTATCCTCATCAGTGCCAGATGAGGAAACTGAGGCTGGGGGAAAGGTGGTTAAGCCAAGGTCACACGAACTAGCAGGAGGGCCAGGACGAGAATCCGAGACTCTTGTAACCGGGTCCTTGGCTCCTCGCCAACCACACGCCCCTCATTCAGTGTGAAGACGGAGCATGCCCACTCCCCAAGGAAGGTAGAGGCTCGGGACGCCCCGCCCAGGACCAGTATGGGGGCGCACTTTAAAAACGGCACAGTGACAACCGTAGCTCCCCCTTCTTCTTCTCTGCCACTGATCGCCCGGCCCGCTCGTCGCAGCTCGGAGGCGGGGAAAGTGGAGCCCAGAGACGGAGACAGCGTCCCGCGCGGGTAGCCCCTGGGAGCACGCGGCGCCCGGTCACGTGAGAGGGGAGAGCTGGCGACGGCAGTCACACGGACGCACGCGCACTAGACATACGTAAACACGCACTGAGGCTCTGAAAGCGGCCAGCCAGAAGTCTCGGGTCACATGTGGAGGGTGGCAGTTGAGAACAAGGGGGCGGGAAAGAAGGAGATATCACGTGACGGAGACCAGAGCCGGGAGGTCACGTGAGCGGGGACGGAGGCGGGGCAGCTGAGAAGGAGGAGGGGCGCGCGGCTTCCGGCGGCTGGGGGGGCCGGCAAACGGAGTCGAGGCGGGGGGGGCCCTGTCCCGGAGGTGGCGGCGGCGCCATCTTGGCGAAGGGGGGATCAGGAAGTGCGGACCGCGGCGGCGGTGGCGGCGGCGGCGGCGGCGGCGGTGGCGGTGCCCGGAGCGGAGGCCGAGGCTCCCGCCGGCCCCGGAGCGAGCGGAGGATGCAGCAGCCGCAGCAGGGGCAGCAACCGGGGCCGGGGCAGCAACTGGGGGCCAGGGGGCGGCGCCGGGGGCCGGGGGCGGCCCAGGGGGGGGCCCGGGGCCTGGGCCCTGCCTGAGGCGGGAGCTGAAGCTGCTCGAGTCCATCTTCCACCGCGGCCACGAGCGCTTCCGCATTGCCAGCGCCTGCTTGGACGAGCTGAGCTGCGAGTTCCTGCTGGCTGGGGCTGGAGGGGCCGGGGCGGGGGCCGCGCCCGGACCGCATCTCCCCCAACGGGGGTCGGTGTCTGGGGATCCCGTCCGCATCCACTGCAACATCACGGTGAGGACCCCCTCGCGTGCGCTTCTCTGGGGTGCCCCTTGTCAGGGACTCAAGATCACCCCACACAGCTTTTTGCTAAGGACCTGGGAGGCCGAATCCCCTCTCGGGGTTCGGCTCCTCTCCAGATTACACTTGTTTCTGTTGCTTGAGATTCTGCCGTCCCTCCCCCGGAACCTCTTCATTGACCTTTCATAGTGAGGGATACTCCGACATATGGCTTCTTGACTACCCCTTCCCACTAACCATCCACATCCCTTGGTTCATGATTCTGGCTCCTTTCTTGATTCGGGTACTCTACGACTTAACCTTGCCACCTAGCAATGCTCCTTTCCTCCCACAACTCATCTCAAGGTTTCAGGCCTGTGCACTGACTGATCTGAGCTGGAAGGACCTGGTTTGGAACTCTGCACATTTCAGTGATAACCCCCTTCTCAGTAGCACCTTTGACTTAGGACGTTGCCACCTGTGGGATCCCTGCCCAGGCATCTCTCATGCAGCCCCTCTTTGCTCTCTGAATTCTACCAAGTGGTTGCAGTTCGCCAACTCCTTTTCTTTCTCTTTGGATTCCCTTTTATTCTGGTGTAACCTCTAACTCTCGTCCTTTTGCCCCAGCTGGTAGCAGATCTGCCACTCCCCTCCTGTTCCCTGTGGGTATCTCCATTTGCCCGGGGTTGTTGCCTTTCCTGGTAATGATGATGTGCAAGCACTATTCCATTTATTCTGAGTAGTAACAGTTCCTTTTCTCCCTGGTAAACATCATTCCATCCTAAGCATGCTAGACTGGGAGATAACTAGTCTCCCCTCAAACAGCCCGTGAGGAGGGTTTGTCTCTAATCATGTGGGATGGCTGATACTCCATAGCATAGCACTGAGGTTGGTTGGTACACCTGCTTTGCTAGTGCTCTCCCTGGTAGGGGCATTGGTTACGGAGCCAGGGGACAGTACTTTATCCAGACAGGCAGGCAGCAGACAGGAGCAGTGTGGGGAAAGACAGACTTGGGAATCGTGTGGTACTTGCGGGCCTGTTTGAGTTACACAGTTTTTGTTTTCTATCCCTTTCCTCCATCAACCAGGTCAGGGTTTGGTGAGGTAAGCCTCAAGTTGGGTTGAATGGTGCCCTGCTAAAATTCATGTGTCCCATTTCTTTCTTTCCCCAATTTCCCTCCCCAACCTTTTTTCCCAATAAAAAGTTAACATTGAGGGACTAGATATGGCATAGGCAGGTGAAAATTTGAGTATCTTTGATTTGTGTTCCTCCAGCATGAGGATTAGAGCCATGGCAGGGGCTAAGACCCCCAGTAGAAGTGGTTAAGGTTTCCTTGGCATGTGTGGACACTTCACAAGTTAATTTTGTTCCTGAATCATGCTTCCAATTCCGGAAGGGTACGTTTGCCCCCTTCTAGCTGCCTTTCCAGTTGCCAGAGGCCACCTTCTGTCTTCATCCCTGGAAGGAAGTTAAGTTTAGAAGGTTCTCGGTCAGACTCCTGGTCGCCCCTATAAAATAAACTTGGCCTGAACTGGCCCCCTTAGTTTGGGCAGAGGGGGAGCCTGGTCAGGCTGCATTTGGCACCGTGACTCAGGAATGCTGGGAATGTTGGCAGCATAGGCTTCTTCCAGCCTGCCATGTGGAGCCCTACGGCCTACGCTTGGACTGAGGGTGGCAGGTTCCCAAGGGAGAGGTGGGGAGAATTGGCCCTTGAGGCGGAGATTCTTCCTGCTACCCTGTCACTTTTAAGTTTTCGAGATATCATCTAGTTTTTATTCCTCCCTCCCCAGCTAAAATGAAAGTGATTTGCAGTCTCTGCTCTTTTCACATCAGTGTGATTGTTATGAGGTGATCCTTTCCTCCCCCGATTATGGAGTTTGAAACACAGAAGGGCTGGAGGACCGTGCTGGGTGTGGGAGAACTTTGACTCTGAAACTTTAGGCAGCACAGTAGATAGGCGCCCTCCCTCACCGTCAGCAGCCCGTGGCTGGGCTGCTTCCGCCAGTGTGTACCCACGAGGAGAAAGAAGGTCCGGGCTTCTTGGAAAGGGTCCCCCCAGGGACTTTTTCTACTTGTCTAGGATTTTTTGGGAAGCTGCTTGGTTACACACTGACGTGCTGAGCAGGGCTTTTTATGTGTGTAGGAGGGGTGGGAGGAGGGGGGACTAGAAGTCTTGGGGAGCACAGGGCAGGCAGAAACTAGCTCTTCCCTGAGTCGCCCATCTTGATCACTTTCCCTGCTCTTGTCCCCTCAGGAATCATACCCCGCTGTGCCCCCCATCTGGTCAGTGGAGTCCGATGACCCTAACTTGGCTGCTGTCTTGGAGAGACTGGTGGACATAAAGAAAGGGAATACTCTGGTGAGGGTCCAGGGTGTTGGGGTGGGGGTGCGTTTTCTCTGTGAGGCCCATGCCAGGAAGACATTCTGTGAAAGGGGGATATATCTGGAAAATGGATGGTGCAGTAGCTGAACATTTGGGGGCAGATTCTTAGGAGAGTTGCTTATTGAAGCCAGAGGGAGGGCTTTCTCCCAGCCTTGGGGTAGGTCCGGTAAACCCCTTCCCACAGCCACATGGCCCAGACGATTCAGAAAGCTAGGTACCAATTTGGGGTCCGAGCCAAGAGCTCATCCATGCACCTGTTCAGATTGACATGGGAAAGGAGTATTTGATGTCACTGTGGTCCCCTGCCCACAGCTATTGCAGCATCTGAAGAGGATTATCTCCGACCTGTGTAAACTCTATAACCTCCCTCAGCATCCAGACGTGGAGATGCTGGATCAGCCCTTACCGGCAGAGCAGGTGAGCGGCTAAGGGGCTTTGGGCCTGTTGTGCAGAGCTGCCCCAGAGACGGCCCTCTTAGCTGAGACAGGTCTGCAGTAGACTCTCTCCACCCCTCGTGAGCCCAAGCATAGGCATATCTTGACTCTTGGCCCCTTTCTTCTGCAGATGAGAATCTAGGTAAATGGGGCAGTAGTAGCTTCGCCCCTGTCAAAACTCTCACGGGCAGTATCCTTCATGTTGAGAGGAAGGGAGGAATTTTTACCATTAGCAATAGCAGTTGGTGGGCATTGGGGACCCAGGCTCCTTGTGAAGAACCAAGAACCCAAAATCAGTCTAGTGATGATTGAGTGAAGGACGGGTCTTGGGAGAATTAAACTGGGATTTGTGAGGTGGGTGACTGAAACAGCCATTTCACTTTTCTTTTATTCTATGGCTTATGGTAGGAGAATAATGAGCCGGTAGTGAAGTCCTTCCCTGGGCAGTTGCTACCACTCCGATTTGGCTGGCGGAGAGGCTGGCAGCATTGTAGGCAGGTGCATGGTGTCCAGACCTGGAGGTGCGGGAGGAGATTAGAGGTCAGAGGCTGCATTCTGGAAAGCCACTGGGGCTCTTATCTCCACTTTCCCCTTCCTGCTGCAGTGCACACAGGAAGACGTGTCTTCAGAAGACGAAGATGAGGAGATGCCTGAGGTAGGCGGCAATGGCAGGAAGCTCTTTGAGTCAGCAGCAGTAAGCACCTACTGTGTACAGAGCTCCAGTCTACAACAGGGGAGAGAAAATAAACCAAAGGAATAAAACAGATGAACTGACCTGGAGGAACAGCCAATGTAGTAGAGGAGATAGGGCCCCACCTCCAACCACTGAAGACAGTCAAGTGCAACTCTGTTTAAACCAAATAGTCAAAAAGATCGTTTTAGTTGGCTTTGCAGTCAAACCTGAGTTTGCATCCTGTATCTCTTGGCTATATTAATTGGGAAATTTTACCTAACCTCACTAAGCTGCAGTTTTTCCTTATTTATAAAATGGGATTATAAATACCTACTATATGCAGTTGACTTTGAAGATTAAATGATGCATTGCATGTGAAATGCTCCATACAATACACATTAAGTGCTAAATAATTTATCTGATGTGTTATCTAAAAACATAGATATTTTTGCAGAACATAACACAACGGCTAAGAACTTGAGCTTCAGAGCCAGACGTCTTGGCTCTGCTAAGGTTGTATGACTTCAGGCATGATAATTAACCTCACTAGACTTCATCTTCTTCATCTATAAAAGGGGCTGGGGGAGGTAATAACAATAACGGCATGGCAATTTTAAGAATTTAATGAACTAGTGTGTATAGCATCTAGTACCATACCTGACTTTTTAGAATAAACGTTCACTGGATGTGAGCAGTTAATGGAATAGTTAAGTTCGTATTACCACATCTGTCTGAGCAGAGAACACTCTGATGGCTTGTTTCCTAGCGCTGGATTAATGGCTCAGGTTCTGCACCTTCTGTAACTTTGGTAGGGTCTTAAGATGCACAAAACAGCTAGTGATACATGAAAATTACTTCTCCCAGACAGTGGACCAGCCCTCTGTGCCACCCTTCCAACACCTGACTGAGAGGGCCGACTGCTGGATATGGGCTCCTTCCTATGCACAGTGAACTGCTCACTCACTTAGAGCAGGGTGAATAAGGGGCTACCTCTTGCTCTTGACCTCTACCATCTCCTTTTCTAGACCGCTTTCATTTCCAGCTTGGCAGTGGGTACCTCTGCATATCTGACTTGGGCCCTGCAGGAGTGGGAGGGAGGGAGATTCTGGTCCCAGTTTCTCCTTTAGACTTGGAGTCCTGAGAACTGGGTACAGTAGTCTCCTGGTGAAACATGAGCTTTGAGTCACAGTGTCAGGCCAGAGTCATTCTAGGATTTAAGGAAGGGAGAGTCTCTGCTGCCAAGGGAGAATTTGGGGGATGGCTGGAGCAAAGTCAGTCTGGGGAACAAGAGGGCTGAGACCTGCTTGCTTTCTCTAGGTCCTTTTGTAGTTCTGCTGCTTAAGAACTGACTAGAAGAGAGATTGGCCTCATCCTTTAGATGTGGAGGGAATGGGGCTGGGAATTGTTCCAGAAATGGGAAGGGTGTTGTTCCTTAGCCTGCCAGATAGACCACTGTTCCTTAACTTGCAGCTCTAGGCCAGATGGGACTGGGAAGGCGACGTTCCCTCCCCATGACCTGCGCTGGGTTTCTTTCCTCCTCTGTCTCACTCCCACCCCTCTGCTCCCCAGGACACAGAAGACCTAGATCACTATGAAATGAAAGAGGAAGAGCCAGCAGAGGGCAAGAAATCTGAAGATGATGGCATCGGAAAAGAAAACTTGGCCATACTAGAGAAAATTAAAAAGAACCAGAGGCAAGATTACTTAAATGTACGTGCTTTCTAGGGAGAAGCTGGGCCGGGGGTTTGGTGGGCTGTGGCTGGGAGGTGGTCGGCCATCACATATCTGTCCGAAGAACAGACTCCTTTTTTGGGTGGGTTATGGGTATGCCTAAGCCTTGCCTAAATCCTTGCCAAGCTGCCAGACTGCTGCTGAGATCTAGTGTATGTTTCTAAGCCACCTGATGGAGAGAGGTTTCTCTCTTTCCCTCCCTTGCAGGGTGCAGTGTCTGGCTCGGTGCAGGCCACTGACCGGCTGATGAAGGAGCTCAGGGATATATACCGATCACAGAGTTTCAAAGGCGGTGAGTTTGCCTCAGAGAGGGGCCTGAACAAAGCTTCTCAAAAGGAAGGATAAGAGTTTTGGCGTATGTGAACGCTTACGAACTTTTCAGGGCAAGCATGGAACTCCAAGCCAGTGGCTTAGACTGGATGTGTGTCCATCTGGAGTGAACTTGGAACCTCAGCCTGGGGGAAGGATTTGTACCTTGGCCCACTCACCACCTGGAATATCCTAATAACACCTGTCTTCCTTCTAGGAAACTATGCAGTCGAACTTGTGAATGACAGTCTGTATGATTGGAATGTCAAACTCCTCAAGTGAGTGGGGCCTCTGGGACCGGAGAGGAAGTTGAGTGGTGGTGTGCGTGGAGCCCCTGTGGTGGGAGTCTCTCAGGCAGCCCTGTGAGCTTGCTGGAGGCAGGGCCCCAGGAGCAGGTGTGGGCAGCAGTGTGTCCCTCTGCTGCCAGCCTGGGGTTAGGGGAGCCCCTGTGATGCTCCCAAGCCGGGCCAGGGGTCTGAGCCCACGCTCGTTGCTTCCCAGGGTTGACCAGGACAGCGCCTTGCACAGTGATCTCCAGGTCCTCAAAGAGAAAGAAGGAGCTGACTTCATCCTGCTTAACTTTTCCTTTAAAGTAAGGCTGTTTCCAGTCCCTCCTTCCTTGGCCTGGCTTCCTCCTCTGGGCTTCAGTCCTGTGGAGGATGCTGGCCTCCCCTCCCTGACTGTCGCCTTGGTCTCTCTCTCAGGATAACTTCCCTTTTGACCCACCGTTTGTCAGGGTTGTGTCTCCAGTCCTCTCCGGAGGGTGAGTGGCTCAGCAAGGGGAGCCGTAGCTCCGGCTGCGGGGGGGAGGGGTGCGGGGCTTCTGCCAGTCAGCCAGCTGACTAACCTTTCTTCTGCAGGTATGTTCTGGGCGGAGGTGCCATCTGCATGGAACTTCTCACCAAACAGGTGAGCCTGTCTCTCACCCGTGGCTGGGCTTCACCCCACACACGCCCTAAGGGCTGAGTGATGGGCATGATGTGGCCCTTCCATTCTGCTGGGCAGGGCCTGCACCCACCAGCCTTGGCAAACTGGTGATGGCTGTTCTGGGAAAGCAGGGCAGGGGCCCTTCTCTAGATGTAGCTGCTCACTGGAGAACACATGTAAGGTTCCTCTGGAAACTCTGCTGACGTGTGTGTTGTCCCTCCCTGTTGCCCAGGGCTGGAGCAGTGCCTACTCGATAGAGTCAGTGATCATGCAGATCAGCGCCACGCTGGTGAAGGGGAAGGCACGAGTGCAGTTTGGGGCCAACAAGGTGACGAGCCGGGGCTGCTGGGGCCAAACGCAGTTAGGGCCGCGAGTAGGCCAGGCTGCCTTCTTTCAGGGGCCTAGGGTAAGGCCTCGGGGCTGGTGGCACTGGGTGCCTGGGATGCCCACCGTGGGAACGGGGGCAGGGCCTTGGCCTTGGACATCCTGAGGCTTTGGGAAGGGCACCAGTCCAGAGAAGGAAGGCTTTGGGGTCATGCCCCAAAGGGCCTTTGCAGGCAGAGGGTATTAGTGTGTCATTGCCCAGTGCTGGGAGCTGGGACTCCTGGGTGCCTGGGTGGCAGCCTGTGGAAGGTGAGGGTCAGACCACAGCTGGCTGTGGCCTGATCTGGCGGCTTCCTCTCCCCAGTCTCAATACAGTCTGACAAGAGCACAGCAGTCCTACAAGTCCTTGGTGCAGATCCACGAAAAAAACGGTGAGGCTGGAGCCAGGACTCGAGATGCGGACACATGCTAGGCCCAAGGTTTTCACTTCCAGCCAGGTAGCAAGAACCCTTTCTTTTGGTTTTTGAGCCTTTACTGCTCATTAACCCAGCAGCTGCCCGTGTGCAGAGAAGGGCTGGAGGTGGCTACGGCCCACAGCCTCCCTCCCAGAAAAGTACCGAGCATCATCCCGCAGGTAGACCCGGTGCCCTCCTGCCCACCCCCGCTTTGAGAAAGCTCACCTCACTCTTCAGGGTGGGCGCACGCCTCTCCCTTCCCTGACCATTTCCAGGTAGGCAGCTCCTCAGCTTCCTGTATGCCGTCTCTCCCTGCACCAGGAAGCTTCCTGGGGTCTTGACGCCTGTAACTCTGGAGATGTCTCCAGTGAGCGGGATGGGGGTGGGCTTTGGCCCCCCCCTCACTGTTCTTCGGTTCCTTTGCAGGCTGGTACACACCCCCAAAGGAAGACGGCTAACCCTGGAGAGTTGACCCCCTACCCCCACCCCAGGCACCACTGGACCAATTACCTTTGAATGCTGTATTTGGATCTCACGCTGCCTCTGTGGTTCCCTCCCTCATTTTTCCTGGACGTGATAGCTCTGCCTATTGCAGGACAATGATGGCTATTCTAAACGCTAAGGAAAAAAACAAACACAGACCTGTTTCAAGTACTCAAGACTGACTCACAGACCAACCAACCACCTGGCTGGAACCCTTGCTAGCAGGCATTCTTATAAAAGAAACTTTCGGGCCTCCTTATATTGCTGGAAATTCAGCTGTGCTCCAGACTAGAGCCTCCTTACCTATGCTATGGATTTTTAATTTATTTTCTCTTATTTCATGTACACTGCTTTTTTTGGTTACAGTGTATGATGGATGTGTATGAAAAAAAAATGTATCTTTGGGAAAACAATTACAGTTTGTTAATTTGAAGATGCTGGTCTTGACTCATCTTTATTTTTACTCCCACATCCACCCCACCCCCATCCCCTGAACTACTTGGGTGCGGGGGAGGGGCGCCAAGCCCCCTGTGGCTCCTGCAGCAGCAGAGGCTGCACTTTGCTGCTGAAGCCAGAGGAGGTGGAGCCGAAGCACACGCCTGGCTGACCCCGATTTCTCCTGAAGGCCTCTGGAGCGACCGACACTCGTCCCCCTTGGAATGCAGAGCCTGGCCTGCTAAAGCACAATGCAGTAGGCTGAAATGATGGCCTTAATTCTTAGGACTACTTTTCTAGTCACAGATGTTCAAATTCTAAGAAAAAAATATGCGGAAGGAGGCTTAAGAGGAGGCTTCATAGAATTGCTTTTAAATGAACTGAGGAATGGGGGTAGTCTCCCGAACATGGGCCTGGTCTTTCGGTTCTCAGCAATGTGCCATGTAGCTACAACTCTGGTGCTCACTGGTTCGTCTCCCTCCAGGAAAGTGGCTTCTAATTAACACTGAAGGGTAATTGTTGGTAACTCCCTTGTTCACCCATAGCTCTGAAGTAAGTTTGACTTGAAGAATATTGATTCAAGTCACTCCATTAAGATGGGTCCTACCGGAAAGGGTTAGCTTTAAAGGGTTTGTTCTGTACACCTGGGTCCTCACCCCAGACTCTGGGAACTGCTGGGTAGGGCAGAGAGCAGCGGGGAGGCCGCAGAGCTAGAGCAGTCAGCACTGTGTCGCCTGTACATGCCGTAAGAGTGCAGGCACGGCGCGTGTGTGGCACGTGCTGCCTGCTGGCTTCTGGCTGGTTGGCTCACCTGCTTCGGGGCCGAGACAGCCCCTCAGGGCCAATTATGCCTACAGACTGGGTGGTGACCTCAGTGACAGGCCAGGGATGGCAAAGATGCCAGAGAGCTCAAATATGGGACCGCTATCTGGGACCACACAGGATGCTGGAGGAGCTCTGAACTGCTTTGGGACCCAGCAATTTTAATGTTGGTCATTTTCCCCCTTTTCTTTGAAGGGATTCGGATGTCTTGCTGCTTTAGGTGGGTAGAGAGTTCACCAGTCCCACTCAGTGCAGCTCAAGCTACCCACACCCACCTGTACGGGGTGCTAACATATGCTGAGGTTGAGATAAAGAGGGGATCCAAAGGGGACACTCATTCCATAGAGCTGAAATTTGGCTTTCAAGGCCTCTGTGGCTTTCTTCTGAACTTATCACCAGCCTTGGCTGGAATGTAGATTGTGTTTTATGTAATGTGTACTGTAAGCTGTCTTCTGTATAATGTATTTTGTAATGTATTTTTCTCATCTACCAAAGGATGAAACAAATAAAATTATTTAAATAGTTTGGCTCTAACAATTATTTAAGGAAATGATGGGGTCCACGTTTACCTGACGTAAAGGTGCAGCAGCTTTTATAAGATGCATTACACCAACTCTGAGAGACTCTTCCACTTCCTCATCCAGCTGCCCTCTCCCTTTCAGGACCTTCAGTCTGGGGGTCTAATGAAGTCACAAAGCAGAAAAAAAGAACTGAGTCCATATCATCCTGAACCAATTGTCTTCTCTCTACCAGGAAGGCCAGGAGAAATGAAACTTCTTAGATCCTTACCTTGCCCCTCAAGTGTGCACCTCCCTTCCATCCCCGGCAGGGCCGGGAGGCGCAGCGCCCAGGCTGGGCGAGCTCATGAGGCACCCGGAGTGGCTTCTCAATCTGACTGCGGCTGTTCAGGGGGCAGGACTGGGGAGGGGTCACCAGACAGGAATCAATCACCCTGAACTCATGAAACATGCCAAAGTTTATCCACCAAGGTGACGGCTCACCATTTGAATGCTCCCTACCAGACACTAGAATGGAGTGCCAGGAAAATAAATGCCAGTGGGCCCCTCCGTTCCCCAGAGTCTGTTAGGGCAGCTTACACCACGCTCCGGGGGTGCAAAGAAGAGAAAGGAAGAATGTACTGGCTGCCTCAGGCTTTCAACCTTATGGAGGCTTCCTATGTTTGGCTCAGATGTTCACGGCTGAGTCGTGGAAGTGAAGACGTGACAAATCACCTGTTTTTGAGAGGCGAACTAGGGGTAAAGGCAAATAGGATTCAAATCCATCCTGGGGGTCAGCATGATGGCCCTTTTCGCCCCTGAGGCCTCAAGAGTGAAAGGGGCAGGAGAGAGCTGGGCAGGCAGAATGTGGACAGGAGAGGGAACATGCTGACTGCAGCCACACGACTTCAGCTCTTCAAACTTCAGATGTGTGACTGGAAGAGAAAGAGAAAGTCTCAGCAGGAAGGAAGAACCACCCCAGCCAGCCCACTCAAGCCCTTGGATAGCTTCGGTTTCATCTAAGGGATGCCAGGGAAACAGGCAGCAGCGGGCCTGAGCAGTGGCCTGCCGCTGAGACCCCTAGGGCAGGAGGGGAAGGAGAGCGGAGATACAGGGCCATGTCCCTCCAAGTTCAAAGCACCAGTGATTTTCCCTTTGAGGATGTGATGTACAACCTGATATGAACCCAAAACATCTGCAAAACAAAACCCAACAACAAATCCTTGGTGGCGTTTGGTCAGGCAGGAGGAGCAAGACAGGAAAGTGAGGTCTGGGCTGCAGGAAAGGGTTCTGGCTGCAGACCAGCTCCTCTGACAAGCCTCTGCGAGTTAGTGCTAACTCCCTGCTGCCAGAATAAAATGAGATAGTAAGTGCTAGAAAGGTGGGAGATGGGGAGACAAAGTAAGTGCATATAAAAGGCATTATTATTGTTGTGAAAATAATTACAGGGATCTGGGACTTTACATTCTCTAATGGGATATTCTGGGGACAGAAAATTGTGTTCACTGAACCCTGCTCTTGAGAGTTTTGGCTGGAGAGATGAAGAGGGATGGAACCGGGCTTTCACTGTGATAAGCTAGCATTCTCATGTGCCTGGACTGGGCAGGGCAGGGCACTGGTCAGAAACCCACCTTTCTCCAGGTCTCCCCTTCCTTCTCAGACCCCGCCATCCCACCATCCCCCTCACCCTGGGACTGTTTGCATACATGAAACTGGCTCCTATCAGGAATCAGACCTCAGTTCCATCCCCAGCTATGCCATTTTCTTGCTATGAAACATGAGGAAGCTCCTTTCACTTTCCTGAGCCTTACTTTCCTCATCCATTTAAAGGGAAAATTGTACACCTGCCTGCCTGACCTCTCAGAGCCATCTCAAAAGTCCACACCAGAGCTGGGTGCCCCAAGTCCGGGCTGGGCACTCTGGTCCCTTTAAATCCTGGGAGATGCTCTTTGGGCATGGGACTCCTCTACTCTGGACCACCTTCCAACCCCCAAGCTGTCAGGCTCAGCCTCACCTGAAGCCCCTGGGCCCCAGCCGTTGGCTTGTTACTCCCCAGGCTGGTCAGCAGGGGCCCTCTTCATGCAATGACCCAAATGACCTCTGGGTGGTGTCCCTAACCACTGGGCACAAGACACCTTCAGCCTCCCAGGGAGCCTTGGCTCTGTACTTGGGGAGGTGCTTCTCCGTTTTTCCATCTTACTTTGTGCGTGTGTGTGTGTGTTTCTTTACCTCTGGCTCTCCTCCTGACCCCCAAAGCATTCTTTCATCCTTTCACATCTCACCTAACCCCAAACCTGAGAAGGGGCCAAACACGGGGCCTCTCCATTTCAAAAATGTGGAAACTGAGGCCCCGGTGTGTCTGGATCTAAAGTAACAACACATCAGGAGATCCCAAGTCCAACGTTAACCCCTATTGTGGGTTTTCGAACTCTAGAATCCTTCTCCAGTGAACTCTGAAGCAAAATTCAATGTACATAAAACAGGTGAAGCTGAGGCTGCCTGGCTCTGGCAGAAGTGGGTGGGAAGCCCGCCTCCCCTACCACGGCCACAGAACTCAGCCTTTGGCAGCCCCTGAGGTCCCTCGTGGCACCCTGGGGCCCACACAGTGCAGGTATGAGAACCAGCCCTCAAGAGGCACGTGCTGAAAACGGGGGCAGAGCCAAGAGAAGAGAGACCGAAAGGCACCCTGAGGGTCCAGCTGCCCCCGGCTATCCTGAGGTCCCCGAAGCCCTCGGGAGGTGGAGGACGGCGCACCTTTCTCCAGCAGAACAGCTGCGTCAGGAGGCGGGATGGTCCAGAAGTCGCTGCTGTCCAGGCTGTGCAGGCTTTGCACGGGGATGGGGGCCGGCCGGCCAAAGTCGATGAACATGGCCACAGCCCAGCTGTCCACGCGGTCCAGCACCCAGCACCTGGCCCGAGTGAGGGAGAGGAGAGAGAGGAGGGGGTTCCACCTAGTGCCGTGCACAGTGGGGTCCTCAACAACAAGGGCTCAAGGGCAGGGCTCGGAGGAGCAGGGAGGGGCCTCTGCATTCCGCTTTCCTTGGGGGGGGGAGCGCTTGTCAACAGAGATCTTGAGAGGAGGCAGCAGGAAAGAAACTGGAGCCCGAGAGAGAGAAGGGAGAAAGGGAAGTAGCAGCTCAGTCCCCGGGCCTGTCCTACACCCTCCAACCCTGCCCAGGCACACACCTGCTGCAGGCAGGCCCGTAATCCCCCAGGGGGCACTCGGCCAGACAGCGCGTCCCATGCCGCACGGCGCGGTCACGCAGGTAGGGTTGCTGCTGCTCCGCCTCGGCCGGGGCACTGAACAACACCTGCATGTTCTGGTGCAGAGCCTGTCGGCAGTGCCAGCGCAGCAGGCTCACAGACTGCATCGGTGACACAAGACTCTGCAGACGTCACCTGCTACATCAGCACCACGACTCCCCCACAAGGGAACTGAAGGTACGAGGGGGGGCAGAGAATGCGACTGAAACCAGGGACCAGACGGTGGTCGTTCTGGGTTGCCACAACTGACCGGCCCCCATCACCACGCTCATCCCAGAAGCCTCCACGAGAAGGCACCAAAGCCCAAGAGGGCCACCAACCTCGGTGACGTGCAAGGCCCAGAAGAACGGCGTCCGAGGGACGAGGCAGGTCACCAACAGCCCCACCTCCCCGCCAGCGTCACAGATGGTGACCAGCCGGGCAGGTCTCAGAACCACTCCCTCAGGAGCAGCAGCAGGAATGACCCTCTAGAGGAAGAGCAGGGGAACAAAGGCAGGTGGATGGAGGACACCGGGCAGCCACAGGCCCTCCAGGGCAGACAAGTACCCACATGACCGCCACGCAGAGCACAGGGGGCGCCACACCAGAGGACACAGGGTTGAGGAATCTGGGAGGTGAAAAGGGTGGAGAAACAAAACCACACCAGGAACTCCACCGAGATGGGCAAAGCCCTTGCTGGGCTGCTTGTTTTGAGCCTGTCCAGGGGATCGTGAACCTCTAAAAGATGCCAATGTGGACTGTCCATAACGCAGGACTCATTTTCAATCCCAGTGTCTTCCTCCCTGTGTTTAATTTAAGTGCATGTCAGTCCATCCTACCACTCCGCTAACTTTATTGCCTGGTCACATGGGGTCAGAAAGGCAAACCTGCCACTTTAAAAAAACAAAACCTATTCATACTATGGTGTTTCAAATCAAACAATATTTTGGTGTCCCTGACGTTAAGAATGGCATCTACTGTTAACACAGCAGGCGTGGTGGACACGATGACCTCATGGCATCCAGGTCGGGGAGAGTCACAGGCTGTCTCCTGTACAGAAATGGAACAGTGTCTAAGTCACGGTGGGTCACAGCCTTAGAGCCTGGGCCTGATGCAGGAGTTCCTGAAAAATCTCCCTGCCCCCACCCTCAAGGGACTGAATGGTGTTCGTAGTCATCATTTGCCCCAGTGGTCTCTCCACCTCCACTCACCTCATTTCCACAGGCACGGCAAAGAAGGCTGTCCTCAGTTTCTCTGTCTCATGGGGGTCACCAGAAGCTTTGAGGTGTGAGCTGCGTACATGCTAGAAGGTAGAAGATTGAGTCCTGGAAGCACGAGGCTGTCCCTAGAGGATGGCCCCCCACCCACACCCCCAGAGGTGGGACACAGGGGCAAGGAAGCTACATCCTTCATGTCCCAGCCTTGGGTCCTCAGCTGGCAGCGGGGAGGGTCTGCTGGAAGACACATGCTAATTAGAAAGCACCCTAGAGGAATACAAAGGGACATTCCTACACTGAGGGGTCAACAAGGGATGAAGCTGGAAGAACATCCAGGAGAAATAAATCGGGAGCTACGAAGTCATGTCCTGGGAGCAGATGGTAGCCCAGGATCTCACCAGTGGTTCTGGCAATTCCTTGACCAGAAGGCTTCTCCAAAACCTAGAGAGGAAAAGAAAAGGCATCACTCAGGCATGGCAGCATTTACTTCATTGATTCGTATGTGGAATCACTCCAAGGAAATCTGGAAACACAGGCTTTGTGCTGACACAGGCTTTGGCTGACTTTGGGGACTCCCACCCACTGTCTCCTTTCTTGCCAGGATCCTAAGCCAACCAAAGAAAAGGTGGTCAGAACAGAGAGGGAGGTAGCTGCCGGTATGCTGCCGCCATCAGGACCCACAGGCACGGAAGTCCTTAGCTTAGCACTTCATCCAGCGCTTAGCCCGAGAGGTCCCTGCGGGCACCTCTTAAGGAGAGGAAGAGGAAAAAGTGGTGGAAATGGTTATGGGGAAGCAGGGCTGGTGGAGAGGGAGAGGCCGGGGTGCCTGCCGCTCCCTCAAGCCTGCAGCCCCCAACCCAGACTGGCTTCCTGTCCATGCTCTCACCTGAGGCCATCCCCCAGGACCCCCGCGTATCCAGCACACCCACGCATCTGCCGCCGCCCGCTTCTGAGCAGTGCGCGCTGCCGGGGCGCACACAAGGCCGCCATTCCCAACCGGACATGCCTTATGGTCCCACAAGCCCCTAGAAGTTTACTTTCTTCTCTCCAAATGGACTACTCCACACCCCAACTCCCCTGTCCCCAAACCCACCACATCCTCCCCACCCCCACCTGATGAACTCACATCTTCATCCGGGGAAAGCTGGAAGCAGCTGATGGGAGGTCCCTCATTGTACCATCCAAAACACCAACCGCCCCCCACCGCGCCCACCCTTCTGCCAGCCCTCCCATTCCCATGGCCACCGTGTACCTGCTCTGGTCTCACACCGTCTCGCCTCCACAAGGACAGCACCCCTGAAATCAAGACCTCTTTCTCCCTCCTCCTTGGTGGATGTGTCCCACCAAGAAGCAAATATGTTCTATTATCCCCATTTGAAAAGACCCTGATGGCACATCCCCTCTGGCTACCACTGTTCTCTACTCCCTCCACTAAAAGCATTGCCTGGAGTCCTGTCTACTTCCATACCTGACATTTTATCTTCAACTCATTCCAACCAGGCTTCCCTGAAATGGCTCTGTGCAGAGTCAGCAATGATGTTCAGGTCGCTGAATCCTTCGTGTTCTCTGCTCTGAATTTCCTTACAGCATTCCACCCACTCCCACTTTCCAGAAACACTTCTTTCTTCACTTCCTTGTCTTCCACTGGCCGACCCTACCAGTAAATGCTGGCACATCCCAGGTCCTGGTCCTCCCCTCCATCTGCCCTCTCTCCACTGCAATCTCCAGCCCCATGGTTTCAGGTATCAACAATGCACCATAGACTCCCAAATCCCGGTCTCCAGCCCTACTTACTCTCTGGAATTCAACTCAGATATGGAGATGCCCACTTGCCTAGACAGCTAAGGGGTACATAAATGAAGCATGTCTAAAACAGAGCCCTCCCGCCAAATGTAAACTGGTCCAGCCACTTTGGAAAACGGTATGAAGGTTTTTCCAAAAACTGTAAATAGAAATACCATATGACCCAGCAATTCCACTTTTGGGAATTTAGCCCAAAAAAATCCAAAATCACAAATTCAAAAAGATATATGCATCCCTATATTTACTGCAGCATTATTTACAATAGCCAAGATATAGACACCACCTAAGTGTCCATTCACAGATGAATGGATAAAGATGTGGTACATATACACAGTGGAACATTAGCCACAAAAAAGAAGGAAATCTTGCCATTTGTGACCTAGAGGGTATTATGCTAAGTGAAATAAGCCAGGCAGAGAAAGACAAACACCGTACGATTTCAACTTATGTGTGGAATCTAAAAAACAAAACAAATGAACAAATGAAACCAATATAATATTGTATATCAACTATAGTTTTTAAAGTTTAATTTTTAAAAATTAAACAGACCACCCCCCAACACCCCCTGCGAGGCTGCTTCAACCCAACTCTCAATTTTAGTAAATTGCATTATTTTACCTAGTGTTTCAGGCCAATTTCATCTCTCTCCCTAGCTCCCTACATCAAGTTTATTAGCCAGTAAAGCCACTAATTTCTCCAAAACACACCCAAACCACATACTCCTCTCTCTTCGTGTCTACCACCCCGATACCAGCTGCCACCATCTCTCGGATGACCACAGCAACAGTGCCCCAAGAGCTCCCTCGCTCCCACCATCTCATCACCACCCAACAGGCCACACGATCTCTTACAAACAACAGATCCCACCACTCCCCTGGTTAAAACCTTCCAACATCGTCCCATCGGCTTGCAAACAAAACCCAAAGTTTCCATTCTGGCTCCCGAGCCTGCCGTGATCTGTGTCTCCCCTTCACCAGCCCTGTGTCTCCCCTTGGGGCACTTGCAGGCACTCCCTCTGTCTGGAAGGTTCTTCCCAGGGCTGGCTGGGACTCATCACCCGTGTCTCAGCTGAGGCCTCCCTTCCCCACAGGAGGCCTCCCTAAGAACCATCTAAGGAGATAACTCATTCTCATCACCTTATTTTAATGCTCTGTCTGGTACTTATTATCTGGCATTTTCTTTTACTTACTTATTTATTTATTGGTTTGCTATATGTCTCTTCCCACTGGAATATAAGCATCACAAGAGTATGAGTTACATTTGTCTTTTGCAAATTATCTTGACTGCTGAGGTAACTCGAGGGCCAGAACACTGCCTGGTGCATAGGGAGCTCTCAGTAAATATGTGTGAGTGAAAAAAAGAGAAAAAAGGAAAAGAAAGGAACGGAAGGAGGAGAGAGAGAGGGAGGGAGGGAAGAAGGGAGGAAGGAAGGCAGGTAGGCAGGGAGGGAGGACGGGAGGGAGGACGGGAGGGACAGAGAGAAGGACAGAACAGAAAGGACTGCGGGCAAATTCTTAATTCCCTAATCCTTGGTTTCTTCTTCAATACCAGGAAGCACAGCGGCACTGATGGGAGATTAGTAGGGCTACTCTCTGCTCAGGACGTGACTTGCAGTAAGTGCCTAGTAAATGTAAGCAGTAGGAGAAAGTGGTTAAGAGTGCGGTTTCTGCAGTCAGACAGACTGACGGCTCCAATCCTGGTCCAGAACGGACTGGCTTCTTAACTTGGGGCTAGCTAATTGGTGTCCTACCTGCAGAGAGTAAACAGCCCTCCCGCTGCAATAAACCGGTTCAGCAGTGAAGCGAGTAGAACAGAGCCTGCAGAGGGAGCCCTCGGTGAAGGCTGACTACCAATGAGACGCTCAACCAGTGAGACCCAAATCCAATCTCCACGCTGCACCACCCTTCCCTATGACAAAACAAGGTGACGGTGCTAAAATGTGTCCTCTAGCCAAGCACAAAGGTGCCTTTTTATTTAGCATCTCCTAAGACAGCTCTAAATGCCAACCCCAAGAACCAATTATCAGCAGTGGTTTCAAGCTAAAAATCGTTAATACAGAAACATTTAAAACCATTTTTGGTTTAATCACTGTTCCCTAGTGAAATAAGAGATAAATATAACGAGCCCATTTTGACAGCTTGCGAAATTAAGTTTCAGAGGAAAATCGACATATTAATCATCCAACCACCACAAGCAGGCATGTCACCCAAAAACAAACCTCCATTTCAGAATGTATGTGTGACGCCCAAGTGGCCACCTGGAAGCTGCAGCAACAGGGGCAGCATCTCAGCAGCTGCCAAACCAGCCGATTTTAATTAAGTTCTACTGTCGCCAGAAGCACTGAAACCCTCATGCCCAGATCAATCATGGGCTGTTCACAGTCCCTTCACTTTGTCCTGGGATATTTCTCCCAGCTGGTCAAGCCTGCTCCAGAATTACGCTGCAGAGTCTGAGCGGTGGGAGGGAAGACACAGCCCACACAAAAGTCAGTGGCCAGAAGGCTTAGGGGTGCAGGGGCGCCCATCTGGGTCCCCTGCCACATCAGGGAGACTCCTACACCACTCCTGAGCGGCGCAGGCCTTGCCTAACGCTCAAAAGAGCGGCGGCCTCCCTGCCTGCACTCTCCATGTCTGCTCACCACCACACTCCCGGCTCTCTGCTGTCACCCTGGGCTGTCCCTTGTAGGGCCCCTGGGGAGCTGCACCTGCAGCCAGTGAGAGGGAAATTTAATATTCACAGCTTCTACCCTCACCTGCTTCTCTGCCATCCAAGTAACACACCAGGTACTTCTACTATGTGCCAGCAGAGAGGACAAGGTGAAAGGCCCAGACCTCGTTCTCAGGGAGCCACATGTAGTCACTCACAAATATTTATGAAATGTGGAAGTTCCAGACACCACCACCACGAAGCGGACAATAAGTACACAGAGATACAGCATCAGGTCACCGGGCAATGACGAGATACAGGGCAATGAAGAAACACAAAGCAAGCAGAAGGGGGACAGAGTGCCCCAGGCAGGGGTGGCGGGGACAGCTGAACAGAGACCTGAATGAAGTGAGAAAGCAAACCGTGCTGACATCTGGGAGAAACGCCTTCAGGCTGAGAACAGCAGGGGCCAGAGCCCTAAGGCGGGGAGGCGCTGGGCGTTTTTGGGGAACAGCGCTGGGGCTGGTGTGCCAAGACACTTTCCTCTTGCACCCGGCCACCTGGAACAGGTCTCCCTGCTTCCTGGGTTGTATCCTACCAGTCCCTTTACAACATAAATCTAGGGGAACGGATGAACAAACGGAGGCACAGTCAAACAACAGAGTGCCACTTAGCGATAAAAGAATTGCTGATGGTGCAACCACGTGGCTGAATCTCAGTAACACTCTGCTGAATGAAAAAGCCAGACACAAAGAAGCACTTACAGCGTGATCCCATTCACACGAAATTCCAGAAAAGATAAATCTCACCTAAAGGGATAGAAAGCAGATCAGGTGGCCTGGGGCCATGAAGGGGGGAATTATTGACTGGGAACAAGCACAGGAGAGAACCTTTTGGGTGATTGAAATGCTCCACACAGGGTGTGATAGTAGTCATGCAGCTGCATACCTTTGTCAAAATTCATCAAACTGTTCACCTAAAATGGGCTCATTTTCTTTTATGTAAATAATAGTTCAATTAAGTATACTTAAGACCTCAATAAAGCTGATTTTTAATGTAAATTAAATCTGGTTACATCACTCCCTGCTCAAACCCGCTAGTGTTCCCACTATTATGTAAATACAAATTGCTGCTGAATCGAGTTATGATGAAAAAAAAGTGTCAATATTTTTAAAAAGTTATATATTATGGTTATTTGTATTCTTATATAACCTTCTCCAGGAGTGAACTGCTTCCATTTTCTCCCTCCATCTACTTGGATTTTCTCAAATCTGTGGGTAAGTTTCCCCACACCCTCCAATGGCTCTTTTTAACACCTCTCCACTCAATTTCCCATTTTTTTTTTTATGTGCAGACACCACCCTCGGATCTCACACCATCCTGCTCTGTCCTGGACTGGCTGCTGCGCAGGGTTCTCCCCCTCTGTCATTGGGAGGTCTCTGGTCCCTTACCAGGTCTGGATCTCCTGCTCCCAGATCCCCTCACTTTTTGCTTTACAGGTTCATCGTATTGGAGCATATCCTTCCGGAGAACTCAACGTCACTATCAAGCAACTGGATCTGATCAGCATGTATACAACACTCCTCCCAACAACAGCAGAATCCACAACTTTTCAAGTGCCCAGGGAACATAAACCAAGACAGACTATATCCTGGGCCATGAAATAAGTCTCAATAAATGTAAAGGGATTCAAGTCTTATGAAGTATGCTCTCTAACCACAATAGAATTAAGTCAGAAATCAATAACAGAGAACATGTGGAACTCTCTAAATATTTGGAAACTAAATAGCACGCTTCAAAATAACCCACAGAACAAAGAAATCAAAAAGAAAATTAGAAAATGTTTTCAACTGAATGAAAATGAACACACAACCAAATGGAAAAGAAAAACAGTATCAAAATTTGTGGGATGCAAGCAAAGCATCACTTAAAGAGAAATTTATAGCACTAAAAGCATATATTAGGAAACAGAACAAGTTACAAATTAATAAACCCCAACTTTGACCCCAAGGGAAAAAAAAAAGTAAACCCAAAGAAAACAGAACATAGCAACTGAGACTGCAAAATCAATGAAACTGAAGAGAGAAAAATAGAGGAAATTAATGAAACAAAGAGCTAGTTCTTTGAAAGGATCAACATAGTTAATTAAATATCCAGCAAAATTGACAAAAAGACACAAATTACCCGTTTCAGGAATGAAAGAGGCTATCACTACAGACCCCAGAGATATCAGAAGGATAATAAAGAAATATCAAGAACTCTACACACAAAAAAACAAATATAAATGTCAACACTGAAGCTTGACAACTTTGATAAAATGTACCACTTCCTCAAAAAATAGAAACTATCATATTGCACCCAATCTGAAATAGATCAATTAAATAGCCCATAACTATTAAAGAAATTGAACTTATAATTAAAAGCCTTCCAAAAAAGAAATCTCCAAGTTCTAATAGTTTCACTGGAGAATTCTACAAAACATTTAAAGAATTAACATCAATTCTATACCATCTCTTCCAAGAGGAGAGAAAATTTCCCAATTAATTTTATACAGCTAGTATTACCATGATACTAAAACCAAAGAAAGTACAAAAAAAAACTATAGGTCAATATCCTTCATGAAAATAAATGCAAAGATACTTAACAAAGTACTAGCAAATAGAATTTAACAATATATACAAATAATTATATACCATGACCAAGTGGGGGTCTATTTCAGGAATACAAGGCTAGCTCAATATTTGAAAAATCAATCACTGTATATCTAACATATTAACTGACTAAAGAAGAAAAATCACATGATCATATCATTCAATACAGAAAAAGCATTTGACAAAATTCAACATTCTTTACAGGTAGAATTATGTTCCCTCAAAAAGGGTAGGTTTAAGTCCTAACCCCCAGTATTGTGACCTTATTTGGAAATAGGGTTTTTACAGGAGTAATCAAGTTAAAATGAGTCAGTAGGGTTGTTCCTTATGAAAATAGGAAATTTAGACAGAGATACAGACACAGAGACCCAGAGGGAAGATGCACACACAAGGAGAATGCCATGTGAAGACGGAAGATGGAAGTAATGTACCTATAAGCCAAAAAAACACCACCAAAGATTGCTGGCAAACCATCAGAAGCAAAGAAGAGGCAAGGAATGATTCCCCCATAAGTTTCAGAGGAAAGTTTACCTTGCTGACACTTTGATGTGGACTTCTAGCCACCAAAACCACAAGACAATGAAGTTTTGTTGTTCTACGCCACCCCGTTGGTGGTATTTTGTTATAACAGTCCCAAGAAACTAAGAAAACACCTATTCATAATAAAAACTCTCAGTAAATAGGGACAGAGGAGGCCTTCCCCAACCTGATAAAGAACATCTACAAAAAACATATGGATAACATTATCCTTTACTGTGAAAGACTGAATGCTTTCCACCCTCAGAGAATAAAAGCAAGCACGTCCATTCTCACTACTCAAACTCAAACACAGGCTGGAAATTCTAGCCAGTACTGAGGCAAGAAAAGAAACAGAAGGAATATAGATCAGAAAGAAAAAAATAAAACTGGCCCTATTTGCAAATAACATGATTGTCTACATAGAAAAGCCCAAGGAATCTACAAACAAACCAAAAAACCTCCTAGAACCAAAAAGTGAGTTCAGCAAGGTCATAGGATACAAGATAAAAACACAAAAATCTGCTGTATTTCTATATATTACCAATGAACAAGTGGACACAGAAATCAAAAATACAATGCCGAGGAGATTCAAGATGGCGGCATGAGAGGAGAGTCAGAGAACTCCTCCCAAAACCACAAATAGTATGAAAATATAGTTAATTAATACAACTAACCCTAAAACAGCAACAGGAAAGAAGGCTGCACCAGACTGCACACAGACCTCACGAACAGAGCAGACCTGTTGAAACAGGGTAACGTACCAGAGCCTTGATCCGGCGGGACCCAGGCCTTTCCCCCACCCCAGCTAACAGGCAGGAGGAAGAGAAATTGAGTGGGGAGGGGGTGGAAGCCTGGGAATGCTGAACACGCAGCCATGGAGATCTGCTTTGCTAGCAGAAACACACTGGGTGGTGCTCTGGAGTTGGGGCGCTGGGACAGGCGGAGTGCCTGAGAGACTGAGATTCCAGCTATTTGTGGAGAACGGGATCCACATCCAGCTGCTCTGTGACAGGGGAAAGGCAGGTAGTCTGAGAGGCTTCCTAGCAGCCAGAGGGCTGCTGAAGGGGCGGGGTTTGCACGAAGCTTGCTGCGCGGAGAAGGGAGAGCTGGACAAGGTTGTCTGGGCACGCTCTGCCAAGCAGGCTGGGAACTTTGAGGAGCTTCAGGCGCTCCATCCCCCTGACTGGCTGCTCGGCTCCAAGGCCCCCCACTGTGATACGCAGCCTGCGGAGCCTTCCTCCTGCCTGACAGCACTGGCTCACAAATCGGCAGTCACTGTGCTGGCATCAGGCCAGCCAGAGGAAGGCCCCGCCTACAACAGCTAGAGACGCCCGAGTACAGAGGCGTACCACCTGTGTGCTCGGCCCACTGGCTCTGAGACTGGAGACAGGCAGGGCACACAGGAATCAGGAAACAGATCTTTCCTCCCCCCAGGCACCAGCTCTGCTCCCCAATGACCCCCAACCTCACTCTAGGGGCTGAGAAGCTCTGGAGACTGGAGCTTCTGGGCAATACAGGGCACCATATAGAAATATGAAACGTCAAAAGAACCTGGTTCAGACCAAAATCTCACAAACCCCAGAAAAAGGACCAAATGAAACTGAACTCACCAATCTTCCCGAGAGTTCAAAATAAAAATCATAAACATGGTTATGGAGGTACAGAAAAATATTCAAGAACTCAGGAACGAATTTAAGATGGAGATTCAATCATTAAGAAATTCCATATCTGAAATGAAACATACAATGGAGGGATTTAAAAGCAGATTAGATGTACTAGAAGAGATGGTAAATGAAATAGAAATCAGAGAAGAGGAATACAAAGAAGCTGGGGCACAGAGAGAAAAAAGAATCTCTAAGAATGAAAGAATATTGAGAGAACTGTGTGACCAATCCAAACGGAACAATATTCACCTTATAGGGGTACCAGAAGAAGAAGAGAGAGAAAAAGGGATAGAAAGTGTCATTGAGGAGGTAATTGCTGAAAACTTCCCCAATCTGGGGAAAGAGACAGTCTCTCAGGCCATGGAGATCCACAGATCTCCCAACACAAGGGACCCAAGGAAGACAACACCAAGACATATAATAATAAAACGGCAAAGATCAAGGATAAAGACAGACTTTTAAAAGCAGCTTGAGAGAGAAAAAACATCACATACAAAGGAAAACCCATCAGGCTATGATCAGATTTCTCAACAGAATTACAGGCCAGAAGGGAGTGGCACGATATATTTAATGCAATGAAGCAGAAGGGCCTTGAACCAAGAATACTCTACCTGGTAAGGTTATCATTTAAACTTGAAGGAGGGATTAAACAATTTTCAGATAAGCAAAAGCTGAGAGAATATACCTCCCACAAACCACAGTGCATTTTGGAGGGACTCCTATGGATGGAAGTATTCCTAAGGCTAAATAGATGTCACCCAAGGGCTAGACAAAGAGTACAGAATATGATTCATAACATAGAAAGAATGGAGGAGGAAGAAAAAGGAGGAAAAAAAAAGAACCTTTAGGTTGTGTCTACATATGGGAAACAAATACTAACAGAATTAAAGGGGGAAATAGAATGCAATGCATTCATTTTAAGGAGACTTTAACACACCACTGACTCCAAAGGACAGATCAACCAGACAGAAAATAAGAGACAAAGGCACTCAACAATGTATTAGAACAGATGGACCTAACAGACATCTACAGAACAATCCATCCAAAAGCAACAGGATACACGTTCTTCTCAAGTGCACATGGAACATTTTCAAGAATAGTTCATATACTAGGCCACAAAAAGAACCTCAGTAAATTCAAAAATTTGAAATTGTACCAACCAGCTTCTCATATCACAAAGGTATGAAACTAGAAATATATTACACAAAGAAAATGAAAAAACCCACAAACACATGGAGGCTTAATAACATGCTCCTAAATAATCAATGGATCAATGACCAAATAAAGACAGAGATCAAGCAATATATGGAGACAAATGAAAACAATAATTCCACACTGCAAAATCTGTGGGACACAGCAAAAGCCGTGCTAAGAGGGAAATAAATTGCAATACAGGCCTACTTCAGGAAAGAACAATCCCAAATGAACACTGTAAACTCACAATTAATGAAACTAGAAAAGGAAGAACAAATGAGGCCCAAAGTCAGTAAAAGGAGGGACATAATAAATATTAAAGCAGAAATAAATAAAACTGAGAAGAATGAAACAATAGAAAGAATCAATGAAAGCAGGAGCTGGTTCTTCGAGAAAATAAACAAAATAGATAAACCCCTAGCCAGACTTATCAAAAAAAAAGAGAGTCTACACACATAAACAGAATCAGAAATGAGAAAGAAAAAATCACTACAGACACCACAGAAATACAAAGAATTATGAGAGAATACTATGAAAAATTATATGCTAACAAACGGGATAACCTAGAAAAAATCAACAACTTTCTAGAAAAATACAACCTTCCAAGGCTGACCCACAAAGAAACTGAAAATCTGAATAGACTAATTACCAGCAAAGAAATTGAATTGGTAATCAAAAAAGTACCTAAGAACAAAACGCCTGGACCAGATGGTTTCACTGCTGAATTTTATCAAACATCTAGTGAAGACCCAATACCCATTCTCCTTAAAGTTTTCCAAAAAGTAGAAGAGGAGGGAATACTCCCAAACTCATTCTACAAGGCCAACATCACTCTAATACCAAAACCAGGCAAAGACACCACAAAAAAAGGAAATTACAGACCAATATCCCTGATGAACATAGATGCAAAAATACTCAAAAGAATACTAGCAAACAGAATTCAAAAATACATCAAAAAGATCATCCATCATGATCAAGTGGGATTCATCCCAGGGTGCAAGGATGGTACAACATTCGAAAATCCATCAACATCATCCACCACATCAACAAAAAGAAGACAAAAACCACATGATCATCTCCATAGATGCTGAAAAAGCATTCGACAAAATTCAACATCCATTCATGATAAAAACTGTTAACAAAATGGGTATAGAGGGCAAGTATCTCAACATCATAAAGGCCATATATGACAAACCCACAGCCAACATTATACTTAACAGTGAGAACCTGGAAGCTTTTCCTTTAAGATCAGGAACAAGACAAGGATGCCCACTCTCCCCAATTCTATTCAACATAGTGCTGGAGGTCCTAGCCACAGCAATCAGACAACACAAAGAAATAAAAGGCATCCAGATTGGCAAGGAAGAAGTCAAACTGTTTGCAGATGACATGATATTGTACATAAAAACCCTAAAGAATCCACTCCAAAACTACTAGATCTAATATCTGAATTCAGCAAAGTTGTGGGATACAAAATTAATACACAGAAATCTGTTGCATTCGTATACACTAATGATGAACTAGCAGAAGAGAAATCAGGAAAACAATTCCATTCACAGTTGCATCAAAAAGAATAAAATACCTGGGAATAAACCTAACCAAGGAAGTAAAAGACTTAAACTCTGAAAACTACGAGACACTCATGAGAGAAATTAAAGAAGAAACCAATAAATGGAAACACATCCCGTGTTCATGGGTAGGAAAAATTAATATTGTCAAAATGGCCATCCTGCCTAAAGCAATCTACAGATTCAATGCAATCCCTATCAAAATACCAACAGCACTCTTCAATGAACTAGAGAAAATCGTTCTAAAATTCACATGGAACCACAAAAGACCCCGAATACCCAAAGCAATCCTGAGAAGGAAGAATAAAGCAGGGGGAATTATGCTCCCTGACTTCAACTTCTACTACAAAGCCACAGTACTCAAGACAATTTGATACTGGCACAAGAATAGACCCCTAGACCAATGGAACAGACTAGAAAGCCCAGATATAAACCCAAACATATATGGTCAATTAATATATGATAAAGGAGCCATGGATATACAATGGGGAAATGACATCCTCTTCAACAGCTGGTGTTGGCAAAACTGGACAGCTACATGTAAGAGAATGAAACTGGATTACTGTCTACTCCATACACAAAAGTAAACTTGAAATGGATCAAAGACCTTACTGTAAGTCATGAAACCATAAAACTCTTTGAAAAAAACATAGGCAAAAATCTCTTGGACATAAACATGAGCAACTTCTTCATGACATTATCTCCCCGGGTTAGGGAAACAAAAGCAAAAATGAACAAGTCGGACTACATGAAACCAAAAAAGCTTCTGTACAGCAAAGGACACCATCAGCAGAACAAAAGGACATCCTACAGTATGGAAGAATATATTCATAAATGACATATCCGATAAGGGGTTGACATCCAAATTATATAAAGAGCTCACGTACCTCAACAAACAAAAAGCAAATAAGCCAATTAAAAAATGGGGAGAGGAACTGAACAGACACTTCTCCAAAGAAGAAATTCAGATGGCCAACAAGCACATGAAAAGATGCTCCACATCCCCAATTATCAGAGAAATGCAAATTAAAACTGCAATGAGATATCACCTCACACCAGTTAGGATGGCCAACATCCAAAACACAAACAACAACAAATGTTGGTGAGGATGTGGAGAAAAGGGAACCCTCCTACACTGCTGGTGGGAATGTAAAATAGTTCAACCATTGTGCAAAGCAGTATGGAGGTTCCTCAAAAAACTCAAAATAGAAATACCATTTGACCCAGGAATCCCACTCTTAGGAATTTACCCTAAGAATGCAGCAGCCCAGTTTGAAAAAGACGTATGCACCCCTATGTTTATCGCAGCACTATTTACCATAGCCAAGAAATGGAAGCAACCTAAGTGTCCATCAGTAGATGAATGGATAAAGAAGATGTGGTACATACACACAATGGAATATTATTCAGCCATAAGAAGAAAACAAATCCTACCATTTGCAACAACATGGATGGAGCTAGAGGGTATTATGATCAGTGATACAAGCCAGGCGGAGAAAGACAAGTATCAAATGATTTCACTCATCTGTGGAGTATAAGAACAAAGAAAAAGCTCAAGGAATAAAACAGCAGCAGACTCACAGAACCCAAGAATGGACTAACAGTTACCAAAGGGAAAGGGACTGGGGAGGATGGGTGGGAAGGGAGGGACAAGGGGAAAAGGGGGCATTACGATTAGCATGTGTAATGAAGGAAGGGATACGGGGTAGGCAGTATAACACAGAGAAGACAAGTCGTGATTCTATAGCATCTTACTACACTGATGGACAGTGACTATAATGGGGAATGTGGGGGGGACTTGATAATAGGGGGAGTCTAGTAACCATAATGTTGTTCATGTAATTGTACATTAATGATAGCAAAAAAATACAATGCCATTCATAGTCACTGAAATAAAATGCAATACTTAAGTGTAAATCTAACAGAACATGTTAGGACTTGTATACTGCAAACTGCACAATGCTGATGAAAGAAATCAAAGATCTAAATAAATGGAAATACATACTTTGTTCATGGATTAGAAGACTCAACATACAATAAAGATGTCAATTCTCCTTAAAGTGACACAGAGATTTACCACACCAAAATCCCAACCAAATTTTTTGTAGGTATAGACAAGATTATTCTAAAATTTGCACACAAAGGCAAAGAAAGTAGGAGATCTAAAACCTTTTAAAGAAAGAAGAATAAGACGCTCCTCTCTCTGAGGTCGCCCGCACTTTCCAAGTGCATAACCTTTTAACTTTAAACTCTTTTTTCAACCTTTCAGGCAACGCTCCTCTCTCTGAGGTGGCCCACACTTTCTAAGTATGTAACCTTTTAATCTTAAACTTTCTCTCTCCAACCTTTCGGGCGCCTCTCCTTGCTGAGGTTGCCTGCTGCACTTCTCTAAGTAACTTTAAATAAAGCTTTTACTCTGCTTCAAAAAAAAAAAAGAATAAAGTGGGAGGAATCAGTCTACCCAATTTCAATACTCCTTAGATAGTGGCAGTTAAGTGAGACTGGGTGGTATTGGCAGGGGGCAGAGACACAAAAATCAATGGAACAAAACTGAAAACTATAAGTAAATCCACAGAAATATGCCAACTGATTTTTGACAAAGCTGCAAAAGAAATCTAATGGGGGAATAATAGCCTTTTCAACAAATGATGCTGGAACAATTGGACAGCTATAGGGAAACAAATGAAACTCAGCCCAAGTTTCATAGCTTATCCCAAAATTAACTCAAAATGGATCATGGACTTAAAAAGATGTAAAACTACATACCTTTTAGGAGAAAAATAGGAAATCTTTGGGATCTAGGGCTCGACAAAAAGTTCATAGATTTGATAACAAAAGCATCATTCATAAAAGGAAAACTACGAAATAATGGTAAGTTGGACTTAATTGAAATTTAAGTTTGTCTGCAAAGAACCCTGTTAAGAGAATGGAAAACAAGCTACAGAGTAGGAGAAAATATTTACAAACCACATATCCAACAGAGGACTAGTATCTAGAATATATAAAGAACTATCAAAATCCAACAGCACAAAACCAAATGACACAATTAGAAAATGGGCTGAAGAAATGAAGAGATATTTTATTGAAGAGGACCTGAAGAGATGGTCAACATCATTAGCACCAGGGAATTGCAAAGTAAAACCACAATAAGGTATCACTATACACCTAGCAGAATGGCTAAAAGAAAAAAACCAAGGAAACACCAAATGCTAGAGTGGATAAAGAGAACCCTTCAAACATTCCTAGTGGGAATGTAAAATGGCACAGCCACTCTGCAAACAGTGTGGCTGTTTCTTTAAAAAGTAAACATACAACGACCAAACCACTCAGCCATTGCAATGTTGCCTAAGAACCAAGGCTCAAAGTGAAGTATACCAACAAAGGGAACCAACCTTAACAGGATCAAATGAGCAGCTAGTAATTTCATTTTTGCTAGGAAAAAAATTCAACGCTATTTAGAGAACATAATATAAAGTCTATCCAATATACCATCTGCAATATCCAACCTACAATAAAAAGTCCCTATATTTTTAAAGAAGCCTTGACCCATAATCAAGGAGGTAAATGTCAGTAGAAGCAGAGCCACAAATAACCCAGATGTTGGAATGAGCAGAAAATGATTTTATAACTCTGGTTAAGAATCTAGAAGAAAAGACAAAATGAGTGAAAAGTGAAAGATTTTAGCAGTGAAACGGGAAAAGGAGCCAAATGGAAACTGAAAAAATACATGATCTCAAATGAAAAGTGCATTAGATGGGTTTAATAGCAGACTGGACATAACAGAAAAGATTAGAGAATTCCAAGACAGGTCAGTTTGGAAGAGTGGGAAAGCTGTGGCCACACATATACTGAGACCAACAAGCCAGGGGCTGTGAATGTCTTCACAGGCTCAGCAGGCAGCTTCAGAATAGGCAGGGGGGCTGGATCCAACTGAAGAGGGGTTTTGTAAGATGTGATCCCATTAGTTAAGGGAGTTACGGACATTTGAACTAAGGTAGTTATAACTAATGGAAGGTGGGAAGGGAGTAAAGATAATGTGAAATAGTGAAGAAATGGTAAGGGCAGTGGATTTAGGGTCTCAATGTGTAGGACTGGGGGCTTTAGAACTTCGCAACTCAAAATGCAGTCTCAGGACCAGTAGCACCAGCACCACAGGGCACTTGTGCAGGTCCTCGGACCCTCCCCAAGACCCTCTCCCTCCTGCCTCTGCGGGTGGGGCTCAGCAAGCAGTTTAACTAGCTCTGCAATTGATTCTGAGGTGTTGAAGTTTGAGAACCACTCTTGTAGAATAAGAGAGCCACAAAGCACGGGGCGGGAGGTGGGGGGCAGAGTGGGATGCTTGAGCTGGATCTTTTGGAGATGTCCGGTTATGAGCAATGCCAAAGCTAGTGGAACGGGCAACTGTGACCACGTGGAAGAAAGGGGCATTACAGATACTGTGGTCTAGGAAACACGAGGCTGTACCTTAGATCATCCACATGGACACTGAACTTGAGTGATGATAGCAGAGGAAGATAGTGAGCCAGAAGCTGACGTTGTTGGTGAATAAGGGGGCACGACAGAGAGATTGCAATGCAACTGATGACTGCAATCAAAAAGGTCAGAAAGGAGTACAATCTGACAGCCCACCCTTCCAAAGAGTGAGAATTTAAAAGAGAAAGGAAGAAAACCATTTGGAACTAGCAAGAGAAGCCACCTCTGGTGATCTTCATGTGGTGATTCCAGCCCACCTCCCAACCCATCTCCAGCTCCTCCAGCTATGGCTGACCTTGTTACCTGCCTTATAGACATTTTCTTCCCTTGCGGACAGACCCCAGGTTTGGCACATGCCTAGTTTAAAAGCTACATTTCCCAGCCTCCTTTGCCCATAAGCCCATGAGTGGCAGTTCCCTCCAACAAAACAAGCAGAACTGTGGTCCAGGCTTCTGAGAATGCATCTTTTATGAGGACATAGGCCCCTTTACCCTTTGCCTCTCCCCTTCTTCCTGACGGAACCCTGATGACATCATGGAGTTCCCATACGAACCTTGGGCTCTCTACCTCCTGAATTCTTCAACAGGAAAGAAAAACAAATAGCTAACTTGTTTGAGTCACTGTTGGTCAGATTTCCTCATATATGCAGCCAAGTCAATCCCTAAAAGTCCGGGCTCAGAAGTGGAATCCTTTGGTTCTAATTCACCTCCCTACTGAGAATCAGCCCCTTCTCTTGAGGGAAGCTCCCGGGGGTTAGGCATGGGCTTTCTCTTCTCTGTCCACAAAAGCAGACCCACCATGCTCTACCCCCACCAAAACTCCCCCATTCCCACATTTCACTTGGCAATATCTGTCAGTATTTATCAATCAGTTGATTAATATTTATTTATTTGTCAATAAATATTTATCAATACTTGTCTGCCTGCCAGGAAGCACCAGATTTTATTCACTTTCTTCTTACCGTCACACCAGCAGCCAGAATAAAGCTGTGCAAACAGTAGATACTCAATTAACATTTGCTACATAAAACAGATAAAAACCTCGATTTCAATCTCCCAGGTGGAAACAGCTCTAAATTGTCCAATAACCCTTTTTGTCTTTGCCAAGAATAAAGCCTTCCCTTTATTTCAAAAATGCCAAGTTTTCTGTACCTGACCTTGCTCCTGACTGCTAAAGGTCATAAAGGTTCCCTAGTTTCATGAAAGCCCCCGCCTTCTCCATAGTAAGACCAGACTGAAGGTGGAGAAAGAACGGAAAGCAGCCTGCCAAGGCCTGAAGAGTGAGCAAAGCAACCCAGCACATGGAGGTCAGAAGACACACGGGCAGTTTCTGGGGCCTCTCGCCCACGTCAGGGGTCCTTCTGGAAGACGTTTTGTTTGAATTCACATACAGTTTGCATTTGTGGAAGAGTCTCCCATTCAGCTCCTGGATCGCAAGTGCCACTGTCTGCACAGAGCCCAGCCCTACAAATGCGAAGCTGCAGAGGAAGGAGGCACAGCAGCTGTGAGCACATCTCAGAACAGAGCTGCAGGAAGAGCTTCATCTCCCCTTTGGCAGCAACAGAAGGCCTCCATTCCAAATGGCACAGACAAGCCATGCTGATGTCCAGACCCGGGCTGGGCTGGGCGGCAGGACAGACTGTTGAGGGCATCGGGGGTGAGCAGACATGTGTTAACTCTGTCACTCTATGTTATATGGCTCTGGCTCTGGGCTTCTTTCATACCACTCCCTCCAAAAGTTCAAAGCATTTTTATTGCCTTGAAAATCAGAAAGGGAAAATACCAGTCAGCCCAGTTTTGAGGGGTAACCCAGACTTAGGCAGGTAGCGTAACTTACCGCAAGTAAGAAAACAGAGCAAGGACATTACCAAAAGCAAACCCATGTCTTTGGACTTTCCAACCAAGGTTTGTATGGACAAGACAGTATAAGCTGCTGAGCCAGAGGGTTAAATATGGAAAGGGGGTTTCCCAAATGCCATTATGCCAAGTCACAGCGGGTGTGGCTCTGGGAGTTGTTGAGCCACTCTGTAACATGAGGGCACCGGCAAAATGGACCGGGAGGAAAGGAGTTGCTTCTCAAAGAAAACAAAGGAAGAATGGTCATTACCATTTGCAGCTGTCATGGATCTTGTGGACATGGAGGGGGCTGAAGTCCTTCAGGAGATACCGAATTTCCTCCTACAGTGGCAGGGTTTCAAAGAGACCCGGAGACAAAATTTACCACCAGTTCTCAAGGTTTCAGATCCGCAACCAGCAAACCTATAATCAATTGAACCCACAACGTAATGAGAACCTGCTGTGTGCATTGTGTGCCAGGCAAGGTTTCAGGTCCCCAACCACAGAATCCATTATCAACTGAATTTACACTTAATGAAAACCTGTTATATATGCACTGTTTTGTGCTAGGTGATGCAAACACAGAGATAAGAAAGTTTTGAGCCATGAGGGTGCACAGTATGGGTGACTAACCTGGAACTGGAGGGAAAGGGGGTGGTGGGCAGGCTCCCAGGAGGAAGTGACTTTTAATTTCTTAGGAGTCTAGGCTATCTCCCTTTCATCTCTACCTAGGTGGGGAGGCTCACCTCCAACCAAACTTACTACACAAGCCTTCCCGCCCCTGATGGCTCGGTCTCATATTCACGTGAAGGCAACCTGCCTTCACTTCTTACTTCATGCATTCAACAGACATTCAGCAAACATGTGCTACATGTAAGCCTTAGGCAGTGTTACAGTACATACTGATTTGAATTCACGCTAAGCCTCGCACACAAGGAGCCTGTAGTTGAGAGAGGGTACACACAGGTGATCTCCTGTCTAACACATGGGCCAAGTGAAGTCTGAGGGCAAGAGAAGGAAAGGAGAGGAAAGGGGTGTGCAGTGCACTGAGCCAGTGTAAATTTGTCTATGGTCAGCCTCTGAGCAGGCTACTCAAACCCACCACATCTTCTTTGAAAGTCTCCCGTTCCCATTTCTCTTAAGGTAGCCGGGCCTCCACTGCCAGGGAGATGGTCACCTCCCCACTCCCTGGACATTCCTCCACACCCACTCTCAACAGCTTCTCCTCGCCTGCCCTCAGGCTGCCTCCCTCCCCGGGGGATCCTCCCACTCCTCGGCTGGGCCCTCCCACTCCCCGGGGGACCCTCCCACTCCCCGGCTGGGCCCTCCCTCTCCAGAAATGCTCTGCCCACCTTGGAAATAATGTCTGCACGACCTTGATGCCCTTCGGAGCTACACCCTATTTTTCCTCTTTGCTGCCAAACTAGTAGACAGAGCCGTCTCCACCTAAAGCCTCCGTTTCCTCTCCGCCCACTCCCTCCTGACTGCCTACAATTTGGCTTCTGTTCTTGCCCGATTGAAACCTCTTTCTTGAAGGTCACAGGTGGCACTTCTGCTGCCTGTCACCACCGCTTCTCTGCAAACCTCCAGCTCTCAACCCCTACCTGAGCATCGCTCCACTTCCTCCTTCTTTGCTTCCCCACCAGCACGTTAGTGCTGCAAATTCCACAACCATGATGAAAAACAGTTTTTCCCTAGAAAATTCTATTTTTTCCAAAATGTATATTTATACCATCTTCTTTCAAAAGCAGCTTTTACCAACCTAAAGTCACTTTGTTGGCTTAGGAAAAGAGAAATGCATCAGGTATACCTCATTTGTCTCAATCTTCATGTTTGTATTGTATTACATTTAAATTCAAATTTTCTAACTTGCTTTACTTTTAAGTATTTAATGTTTATTACACATGAATCTACAAGCTGCCAAGCAACAAGCAGTATGTGCTTAGCATTTTCTTTTATAAAGCACTTTCATATACTTTATTCCATTTATTCTTTCAAAAAAACCTTGTGAAGCACACATCATCATTTGTCCTCTTTCTCAAAAGCATAAATAAGGATCAAGGGAGGTTAAGTGACTTCTCTAAGATTACATAGCCAATTTAGAGCAGAGGTTGAACCCAGGGCTTCTAACTTCAAATCCTACATTCTTTTTATTATATCATATAAAACCACAGCTTTCTTCTCTTCAGATTTCACCATCACTAAAATGAAATCAGAAACAGTTTAATATTTTTGTATCAGGAAACCACAGCCTTGGGCCAAATCCAATCCCCCCTTTTTGTCAATCAAGTTTTATTGGAAAACAGCCAGGCACATTCATTTACTTATTGTCTATGGCTGCTTTCAGGCTACAATGACACATCTGAGTGTCTGTAACAGAGGCATATGGCCTCCAAAGCGTAAAATACTTAACTCTCTGACCCTCTTACAGTTTGCCAACCCATGTTCTATAGCAATGGTTCTCAGTTCTGACTGCTAAGGAGATTCAACTGAAGAGTTTTTTTTTTCTTTTATAATTACCAATGCAGTACCTGGCCCACCCCAGGTAAACAAAACCAGAATCTCTGGGGTTGGGATTAAAGCAGCAATATTTTTTTCAAAGCTCCCCAGATGATTTAGCATGCGGCCAAGGTCAAAAATTACTGTTCCATGGTATCCAGCAGATTCAGGAAGCATTAGTTTTCAGGAAATGTGCTTGAAGGTTAGAAGAACCCCGAACCCCCACAATATACACCCACATAAATACAAAAAAAAAACCTTGCGAACATCTTCTCGTCCATGGGACTTCATTGTTATCAGTGAGGTCATCCCCTCGGCAGATGCTCTTGGAGTGGATAGCTGGCATTAGGAACTCCTCAAATCTCAAGGCGTGCCTTCACTGTGACATTTTTTCCCCTGCCCTTTAATAAATTTGTCCATATAAAATTTTTCAATCCATTACAGATTTGACAGGAGGATTGGTACATTTAGCTAAAATCGCCTCATGCCCCTTAGGGAATTTTCTACATCTCATTTCAAATAATGAAAATAACTTACTAGGATTTTTTTAATTACAAAAGCATTAAATGCTTATTATAGAAATACAGAAAACACAAAAAGAAAAGTTAAAAAAAACAGATAAGCAAAATAGAAGTACAACCCCATAATCTTTCCACCAAAACATGAGTCTACGTAAAGATTACAAGATCATGCTGTACATTCTGCTTGTAACCTA